>JANHAO010029528.1:0-10353 GCA_026873985.1 Saraca asoca
GGAAAAAGTTAAACAAAAACCATAAATTAGTAACTATTTAAGAGGTAAAATCTATTATTTTTACAGGTACATTTTCTACTTATCACACTTCCCTAGGAGAAATTTGCATACTTAAGAACCAAAATTAGGTGTTTTGTGTCAATAACTGGTAATCTCTATGGATAAAGTAAGAGCCTGAGGCAGACTCTATCTAGGCTAACTAGTTCATGGATCCATAAAAGGAGACAAGTGTACTGAAAACTTTCAAATGCTTCAAATATCCATAAATAACTTTAACTAACTCTATTTCCTTTTATCTGTTGTACAATATCCATCCTTTATGGACTGGGACCAGGAATTCTCCACCAAAACCTAGATCATAGAAGAACTTTCTCACTTAAGTCAGTCTCCCATAATAACTTGTTTATTGTACGTGAGGCATTTTGCTGATTATCCCTGTCTCCAACTTTCATTGTAGTGGAGCTTATCAATCTCTTCAATATTGCCCCTTCCATACGTCTACTTGATTATCTAACTGAGCAGGCTTGCTAGATTGGATATTACTCTCCATATTTGCTTTGCCAAGAGAGCATTGTTGAAAGGCTCTAGTTGTGTGAATCCCAGACCTCTCTGATCCATGGGTTTGGTTAGCTCCTTCTAAGATAACAAATGCACTATTTTGTGTCATTCATTCTATCCCTACCAAAATCTATTTATGGTAGATTCCAACTGATGTAAATGAGATTTAATTACTTTAGTTGTTGCTAGATGGTAAGTAGGCAAATTCTGCAATATTGATTTGCCCAAAGTCATTCTTGTAGCCTGGGATAGTGGTTTGGACTTCCAACCTTGGAGTTTTTTTGTTAACCTATACTACAACTGCCATACTAATTTTTTTCCTTCCTGCAGTGTCATCTATGTAGATGCCCATGTATTTACCAAACTTTTGGACTAAATTTATTCCTACCTGATTTGCTAATTCTTTTCTTGTCAATCTAAACCACACTTCAAATTTGGATTTATTGATTTTTAGTCCCTAAGGCTAGTTCAAATCTTTGCAGTATATTATTGACTGTGTCTCAACTCTCAGTATTTGCCTTGAAAAACAAAATAAGATCATCAACAAACATGATGTAGTTGATACAAGTGGCATTTCTATAGCCCTAACATCTTTTATCTCCTGGTTAAGCTCTAATTGTTGTAGCATATGATAGGACATTTGCACATAGTATAAATATGTAAGCTGATATTGGATCTCTTTGCTGCCAAGCTGGGCCAAAATGATCAGTGGGTTCCCTATTCACCAGAACTCTGTAAGTAACAATAGTGATGTATTGCATAATTACTTGAATCCATATGTTTGGAAGCCCCATCTATGTGAGCATTGGCTATATAAAATCCCAAGATAAGCAATCATAAGCCTTTAGGATATCTATCTTTACAACTACCAAAAAATCTTACTTTTGCATTTTCTTATGAATTGGATTTGTTTTGTCGTTAGATTAATGTTGTCACCAATTAGTCAAAATGCAATTTGGCAGGGAGAAATTATGTCCTCCAGCACTCTTTGAAGTCTAGCAACCAAGGGCCTAGCGGTAGCAAGAACAGTCCGCTACTACACCAACGAATTGTTCTCCACATTTATATAAAGGAGGTTTATCAAGAGAAGACTGGGGGACTAAACTTCAAGAAAAACAATTAGAAAAATTCATAAATCCAAACCATCATTTTGAGCAAAAGAAACTGTCATATCTGCACTACAAAGAGGGTTGTGAAGTTGAGAAAAATCAGATTCTCTTAGAGACAAAAAGAAAACTTATTTACATTATTAAGTTATTTGAGATAGAGATTCAGAGAGTGAGGATTGTTTATTCTTGTATCAATCTTGATGACTACATCTGTGGATGATTTAAGAGATTTGTGTGATTTGTGGTTATGTAAAAAAGCTTTTCTTGGTGAAAATAGATTGTTTGAGTGAAAGGTTGAGAGAAGTGTGCTCTTCTGAATCCTAAAAAATCACACTAAATTATATTTCGAGTGTCCTAAGATTTGTAACTTGGAGGAGAGGAATAGACTTAAGTTTTTCTTATACAATCTAACCTCTATAAATTATGTGTCTTGTTGCGTCATTTTCTTGAGACATAATTTGGTTGTTATTGCTGTCTAATTGGTTTCCAACACGTTGCTTCTTGAGAAAGAAGCTACTTATTATAACACAGATTATTGATTAACTTTCAGCAGGCTACTCCTATATCAGTTTGCTGCTTTGGGAGAAAGCAACGTTTGGTGTATAACAGTCTCTTAGCCAATATAGACTCTTTTATTGGCATTCCAACTCTGCTTCTTTACTAAAGCAAAGAGTTGCATTTTTTTTTTTTAAAAAAAAGAAAATTCTCCAACCTGACAGATAAAAAAAGAAGAGAAGTATTTGCAAACTTTATTGGCATTCCAACTTAGTTTAAAATACAAAACTGAGTTCTGTATACATATTTACTATAGTTGAACATCGAATCAAGCTAAATTGAACTTCAATCGTGTTAACCTTAGTAATTATCAAATTCAACGAGTTGTTCAACTTTATTATAATTCCTAATTATATACTCTGTTCATTATTTATTATCTGTTGTTTTAGAGAATATTTTTTTTATTTATGACTTTAAAAAATAAAAAATATTTATTATCATAATTTCATTTTAATACCTATTATCATAATAAATGTCCAACCAATTCACACAGTAATTGATTTTTAATAAATGATAAATTAGTAAAAAATATATATTTTTTAAATTTATGACTATTTATTAATCTCTTTAATCCTTATATTTTTATTTTAAACCACTAATTAAAAAGAAGAGAGAGAATAATATGTTTTATAGATCGTGGTCGAAGTAGTATGTCTTAAGTATATCCTTTATCCCTCATATATGTACATATATATATATATATATATATATTTATGAAATTACAATATAGAACTGTTGAATGGTCTTTTGTGAACAAAAGCACTAAAGGGTCTTCTGCTGTTCTGCGTTAATACCGTGGAATTATCAATGGAAGATGAACCTCAAAATCTAGTTCAAGCTTCTCTTTAAATTTGATGATTAATTGTATCGTCCAGACTTATCACAAATTTCTAGTACTATTGCAATATGAGGTCTCTGTAGCTGGTCTTTTTAGAGTATTTGATTTAAGTGACAGTCGATGTTTATAGAGAGATTTTGCCTTATTTTACATTTGAATTCATTTATGTTTTTTTTTTCTTCATGTAAGAATCCATTAAATTAATTCCTCCTAACTACTATATGTCACCGGAAAAAAAAAAAAAACTACTCATCCTAATATAATTTAAACAATATTTATGATAAAAAAAAGATGTAAGTTCCAACTACCATAAGATCAATGATTTCTAATGGGCCCGGTTTATTGACCAATTAAAAACCATGATCTCATTTTGTAAGCGCGGAATTAATTCTTCTATAATGTGACTTAAAACATAATACACATGGTTCATGTAGAAATGTATTTTAGATGATAAAATATTTTTTCCTTTAAATTAAATTAAATTCACTTGACTGCTTTTTCTGGTGATGCATGGAAATTTTAAAGGATTAATATATATTGACAATGAAAATTAACAATAGAAAGGTGTACATTTTCTTACAAGCTGCAATCAAGATTAATTAACTTCACTAAGAGTTTGTCTCTCCAAGTTTAAATAGGTACAAAGAGAAGCTTTTATAGCGATTGTAATTCCTATAATCGAAAAACCTTTTGAGAAACCCACTCAAAGAGGAAAAATACAAGAGCTCTCTCACTCTTGCTAATTTAGGGTTGGCTAGCCCTAGAATACTTAGAAATTTTTGACATGAAATGAAAGAAATCATAGGAACCTAGAAATTTAGATTACAAATTAAAGCACTAGGGGCTAAGATTCACTCAAATCTAACTTAAATTCAAGAAATCAAGCCAATCAATGAAGCACAGATGAAATTGGTAGTATTTACCTCAGAGGTATTAAGGTTTGGCACTAGGAAAATCTTAGAAATGAGTATTTATAGTGAAAGGGTAGTACATAATAAAATAAGCGTTAGTTCAAATTTTTATCCATATAATTCAAATTGTGACCAGAATCATGGGGGCTAAATTTAAATTTTGATTCAAATTGTGAAGAAAAAATTTTAAACTATGATCTGAATCTCGAAAGGCCAACTGCTTAAGTTTGAAGGCTTCCAATTCCAATTGCAAAAATATTCAATTTGATTTGCCACAAAATTCAAGCTTTTAAACAATTTTCAAAAATGGTTGCAATTCTGTAACACTTCAGCAAATAATTTAAATTAGTAATAAGTTTATAAAAATTTTGTGTTAAAAGTACATAATTTATAGTTTAATATACATTAATTGCTGGAAAAATTTTGAAAGTAGGTATATTATAGTGAGTGTTTAAATTTTATTCTAGGGTTAAATTGTAATTTTTCTTTTTCTTTTTCCTTTTCTTTTTCTTTATTTTTTCCAGCACTTTCTTTCTCCCTTTACCCCGAAATAGGGCCTTCTCCTGCTTCTACTTCCACTTCTGCTTCTGCTTCCACTTTTGCTTCCTCCCTTCTCTCCTTTGACGACCACCAACTACTCCCCCTCCTCGTTCAGCTTCCTCTGTTTCTGGCTGACTACCGCATATCACCCTTAAGATTTTCCCTTTTCCTTCCTTAAAAAAAAAAAAATAGAGAGAGAGAGAGAAAAAGACTGTACCAGAAGCTCCATCTTTCTCTTTGTGTGTTCCTTTTCAGCGCCAACAGTGATTGAGCTCAAGGTAGGCCAGTGAGCCACTTTGCCTTGTGCCGTGTTCAACACTTCATCTAGCTATAAGGCTGCTCTGTACAGGCCTTCTATGCTAGAACCGTCTATGCCAATATTAAGGCTATATATCTCAAGATTAACAAAAAAAAACGGGGAATTTGGGCTATATTGCAGCCAATTAGAGGAAAATCTTAGATTACAGGAGTTGGATGAAGACTTGATTATTAGGATTTTTGTGATTGGAAAAAAAAAAAAGAAGATGAGAATATTTTGGAATCATCTGACTATCTAGAGGTGAGTGGATAATTCTACTCCTTCATGTGAACCTCTTTTCATAAATGTTGGTTTTGTTTGATATCATGGTTTGGAACATCATAGATTATTATGATTATTAAATGTTTTGAAAGTGGCTTGTTCCTTGGTTTTTTTTTTTAACACACACACATATATATAGAGTAATGTAATATAATATACTGATTCTTTTGTATTATTTACTACATTTGATGCTAGAAATTTTATTATTATTTTGCTATAGTAGATGGTTGAAATCATTAGATAATTTAATTTATAAATTTGGTTGGAATTAGTTCTTTACTTTTTGAATGCATATTGTCATATAAAATATTTTGTTAGTTGAATTTTCTTGAAATTTGAATTGATTGGAAATTACCTTAGAAAACCTCCAAGTACACTTGTGATTATAATTATATGTGCTGAAAGAATAAGAAGAGGATATCTATTGGGAGATTAAGGTGGATAATGCAGGTTGATATCTATTAGGTAAGGTTATCTTTGTAAATTACCCATTGGATTGTAATATATAGAAATGCTGAATTCTTTTTGGATCACTTACAAAGCATGTAAAATAAGAACAACATTAATGGTTTTTTTTCTCTACTTAATTACTTGAAAATCTTTTGGAAAATGAGATGATATTGAATTTGTTCTTACTGCTTTAGATTTGATAATATGCTTATGCACAAATGTTTAAATCTTTGTATATCTATACATATGTGTGTGTGTGTGTGCTTTACTAGCTTACTTTTGGAATGAGTTATAAAGTAATTATTGGATTTCTAAGGGATTTTCTGCTCACTAGGCTTTTATGAAACTCACTCCATTTTCTTTCCTAATTTTATAGCCTGAGGCCAGTCCTACTATTCACCCACATTCATCTGGACTTGAGTTTGCTCCTTGATTAGGTAGACTTCTTTTGTGGAGCTCAAATGCTTATTAATGGTGTTATTTTGGCAGTTGGTGTAATTGAGTTGTACATGTAATTGTTTTTGGTTATTGCCCAGTAGTTTGTACAAATTGTTATGTATAAGCTTTTGCGGTCTTCTGTTTAGTCATATAGATTGTGAGTAGGGCATGTTGTCTTCAGCTGATGTATTGGCCTAGTGCCCAGGGTTTGAAAAATAGTGGAAATTCCACTGGATTTTTCTCAAAAATATGATGAAGTATTGTGACTTTTATGTCGATGTTAACAAGGTATCCTCACTTCTTATATATTTTATATCTATCTAGTTGTACTCCACATAGGAGGTGCATCACATCAAGGATTTCATTGTACTATTAGACTTGTAGAAGGCAATCTATTGATGACCTTCTATGCTAGTCACGTGTCATGAATTGGGGCGTGATAGATTCAAATTATAGAAAATAGTTCATTATTTTGATTCATATTGCTAAAGTTTTCAAACTCTTTGCTTAAGTCTAGGGACTACATTTGAATCATGGACACAATTCAAAATGATTTGATTTAAATCACAAGGCTAGAATTCATTTTTTAAAAATAGTTGTTTTAAAATAAAAGATTTTCTAACTCATTTCAAATCTTTTCAAAACACTTATTTCAATCCAAAAACATAGTTCCAAGTATAACATTTTGTTAAATTATTTAAGAACATTTTGGAGAAATAATTCAAAAATTCTTATGTAAATTATTGAGGCAAATGCTTTCAAAATTAAGTTTAAAAATTGAGCTAAATTCAAATGATATCTAAGTTTATGCACATTTCAAATCCTAAGTCTATACTAAATCTTCATCAACAAACCTAAGACTTCCAAGATTGAACCTCTAATATAAAATAAGATAAGCACAACCAAAATCATTTGTTATCATTAAAACAAATTACAAAACTTTAGAAACATGGACTAGACTCAACATTTACTATATTTGAACATCAAATCAAAGCTAAATTGAACTTCAATCGTGTTAGCCTTAATAATTATCAAATTCAAGGACTTGTTCAACTTTGGTATAACTCCTAATTATATACTTCCTTCATTACTATTCATTTGTCGTTTTAAAGAATGTTTTTTGTCTTTTTATTTATGACTTTGAAAAATAAAAATACATTAATTATTATATTTTCACTTTTATCCTTATTATCTTAATAATGTTCAACTAATTTTCACACCAATTGATTTTTGGTAAATGATAAATGAATAAAATGTAACTTTTTTTCTTCTAAACTTAAGACTATCTATTAATATCCTTAATTCTTATACATTTACTTTAAGTAATAAATAAAAAGAATAGAAAAAGAATGATGTCTTTTATAGATTGTGTTCGAAGCAGTACGTCTAAAGCATATCTTTTTCCATCATTTTTTATTTTTATGAAATTACAATATTGAATTGAGTTATCTGTAGTTGATCTTCCTAAAATCTTTCATTCAAGTAGCATTTGATGTTTTTTTTTTTTTTAAGATTTGATTTCACTTTGCATCTGATTTTAATTCCAGATTTTTGTATGTATGAATATAATGTATTAATTACTCCTAAGTACTATCATCGAAAAAAAGCTAGTTGTCCTAATATAATTTAAAAAGTATTCATGGTTTCTAATGGGCCCAATTTAATGACCAATTAAAAACCATGATCTCATTTTGTAAGCGCAGAATTAATTCTTCTATAATGTGACTTAAGACATAATACACATGATTAACGTGGAAATATATTTTAGATGATAAAGTGTTTTTCCCTTTAAATAAAATTAAAATGACTTGGCTGTTTTCTCCAGTGATGCATGGAAATTTTAAAGGAGTAATATATTTTGACAATAAAAAATTATAAATTTATAAATTTGAATTAATTACTGAAATCCTTTATCACTATATTAAATTTAGTGGCTTCCTGCAAATTATTTGTGGCTTTTAGTTGGGTTAAAATTTTTATCTTTGCACGTTTGTGATTCACTTCTAAAGCTTATGTTGTTTTTTGAAATTAGCAAGTTTATCAAGTTAAAATCAATAATTTAAAAACAAAAGATAAGATAAGCACGTTATTTAAAGATTTGCCTACCATGATTAAAGCTTTCTTTTCTCATCACCCTCCACTTTTTGTATTTCTCACATTATTTAAAATAAATTGGAAGATCAAATGTGGATTAAAAAAGAACTGTGTAATCTTTTCTTTCACTTATCTCCATTCCTATTGTTCCTTTTTTTTTATGGTTTATTCTCAAATAAAGACTTCTTTTTTTTTTTTGTCAAGAAAGAAAGACGGGGAACAATAATCATAAAATCAGAGAAGAAACAACCGACATATGATATAATAGTATGCTATGTTGTCTTTAAAGCTTTTTCTCCTCAATATTTTGGATTCAAATCTAAATGTTACACGTATATTAAATAACTTGTTAATTATATAAAATAAGAAAGAAAATCGGGAACAAACAAAGACAATGATAAAAAAAAAGAATAAAAAATACAAAAAAAAAACATAAAACAGAAACGATAAAGAGCCAAATAGCCAATTAAAAAGCAAGATGCAAGAATATAGATCCAGAGGCCCAATTCAAATACTACAAATCCTCTTTGAGCAAGCCAGCATATCAGCTGATATATGTTAAGAGATCCAAAAGCCTTAGAAACGACAGGCAAACTTAAGCCTAGGGAAAAGGGTTGGTGAAGAAGAACCTTCCAGAGAGGTGTTGAAGCCAGAAGGATTGCAATCTTGTAATTTAGTGTAGTTAAAGAAATTTGACTACTTGGTTGTCGGCTTAGTTTTATCCTTAAAAAAACACAAATAAAAAATTTAAGATTAAAATTACATTTGTGGAACTTTTGAGAGCAACAATTTATACTTGGCCCAATTTAAAGACAAATTAAAGAAACATGGTCCCAACTCACTGTAAGAGGAATTCATCTACAATATGACCTAAGGCATAACAAACCTAATTACATATGACACGATGTCACCACACACATTAGCACCATTACATAGGGCCACCACTCTTCTCTAATTTTCCAACCACACAAAATACAAACCTAAAGAGCCATAAAATGTCTTCAACGTTGGTCCTTGCTGTGACACTGTTTCTAGCAGCAACTTCTCCCGCTGATGATCATGGAAAGTATGCTCTGACCGGAGATGTGAAGTCAAAGTCAAACCACCAACCGTTGGTCACATTCGAGAATGAGCTTCAAAAGTCGGAGACACCACGCCAAGGAGGTGGTAACATAGGCCATGTTCGGGTTAATAAATATGATCCGAAGTCCAAAGAAAAGTCCAAAGGAGGTGGTAACATAGGCCATGTTCAGGCTAATAAGTATGATCTAAAGTCCAAAGGAGGTGCTAACATAGGCCATGAGGAGGCAGTCAACTAGAAGCCCATACATAAGCCCGTTGGCCCACATGATCCTCATGTTAATGAGGAGGAGCTTATCAAGAAGCCGAAACCCAAGCCCGGTCACGCTGACGTTTTTGTGGAGACAACAAAAGATAAGGGCAAGGACGAGAGCCGAGGTGGCCATGTTAATGAGGAGAGGGAGAAAGACAAGGGCAGGGAGAAGCCCGGCACAGGCAGCTGAGCGCGCTGAGAGAGCTTGGTTGATATGATGGCTACATGCACAAATATAAATATTTCTAGAAATAAGAGTGGCAACTCGTTTCATTCCTTTATGGATGATGCATGGATTGCGCGCTCTCTCTCTCTCTCTATGCTTTATGTATGTTAGGATGTGTTTATGAAGGCTTCCTTTTCCTAACTAGTTGTGTTGCTACGTAATAAATATCTCATCCCATCCATATATTAAATTTGAATTTCACTACAACATTTTTTACTTTTGACAACGATCAAAAATTGTTGCCTAAAAGAATAGGTAACAGTTTTTTAGGCAAAGATTTTTCGCCGTTCTCTTATCAAGCGTTGCCTATTCTTTTTGACAATGATTTTTTTGGAGTTTTTGGCAACAATTCAAAAAACCGTTGCCTATTCTTCAAGTATAGGCAACGGTTTTTCATTTTTTATTTGGCAACGCTTTCACACCATTGATAGAATAAAAAAACTGTTGCCTATTGGCAATAATAGACAACGGTTTCTTTCAATAGCCAATGGTTTCTCACTGTTGCCAAATAAAAATGAAAAAACCATTGCCTATTGCTTAATTATAGGCAACAGTTTTTTTATTATAGGCAACAGTTTTTTATTTTTATTTTACCACAGTAAAAAATTGTTGCCTATTGTTGCCAATTATATTATATAATCATAAGCATTTATTTAATTTGTATTTGTCACATTTTTTTTAAACTTAATTTAAAACATGTATAAAAAAGAAAAATTAAAAC
>JANHAO010029529.1:0-10379 GCA_026873985.1 Saraca asoca
TAGGTATTTGGATGCCAGCTTTCAATCAGATAGAGTTAATAAATTCCAATTGGATTGGATATTTGTACTCAATGGTGGTGCGGTTGGTTAGAAAAGTTCCAAACAGGATAAAATCGTAGATTTTACAACAGGAGTCGAGTACTTTACTGCTCTGGAAGCAGCTAAGGTTGTTGCATTAGATGTAGCAAATAAAGGTTGTTTGGATCAAGGTTTTGTTGCATAGCAGGGTGTGGTTCCATCCACGGATTATCCGATTACATTGTTCTGTGATAACAATGGGGCTGTGGCAATAGCTAAGGAACTTAGGTTTCCACAGTGATCCAAACATGTACTGTGGCATTACCACTTGATTTGAGTTCAAGGTGGTCATAGTATTGAGAGAGTACCTACATAGGATAGTTGATCCATTGACTAATACATTGGTTCAAAAGGTTTGAACAATGTAGACATTGGCTCAAAAGGTTTGAGCAATGTGTGTTGTTATTAGGCTTACGTCATATGATAAATTGGCTCTAGGTCAAGTGGAAGATAGTTAATCTGGATGGGTACCCTAGGCCAATTTGATTGGACCCTATCGCATCCATGACTATACATTTTGTGGATTTGGATATAAAGGTTATATGTTCATCTTATGTTGCATTCATCGTGCATTGCATACTTAAGATGAAGTCCGTGGTGAGAAGTTAATTCATTTAATCAATTCTATAAGAGGTTATGGGATTATGAGGGTGACTGTTAATGATATAAACTTCTGCACTAAAATGACACTAGTCAAGATCTGATAACTGGGCATTATTGAGATCTGTTGAGACTAGACGCTGGGATGTTTCTCATATGATGAGCAGCTAACCTCATAGGCTAAGATGTAAGTAAGTTACATCTAAACACACACATAGATACAACCCAGTTAGTTTGGAAAAATATAATTGGTAATTATGATCTTATCTGACCTGCTTGGAGATGCTGTATGGAGCCACATCAACAGTTAATCTTCAGTGGTGATCGTATGACTGATCCTTTGACTTGAGATTAAGGGATGTCTTTTACATGGAAGGTTATGCTTTGACTAAGTCAAACATGACTCTAACCACGAGGAACTATGAAGGCTTCTGTTGGACATTTCTGAAAATGTAGTTAGGCATTGCATAATCAAGATAAGATTCATTACCACTCTTCGGAGTTGATATCCATGGCCACTCAACGAATTACTTTGACTTGGTAAATTTCTGGCCAGGATAGAATTAAGACTCGAATATGATTTCAGTGCTTGGATTCGTTTGAGCCAAATATTCGTGATGTTGAGAAACTATGATTAGTTATAAAGGTTGATTGGCATCCATACCTCTAACTGATCGGATATAGGTAATGAAAGGATTGTATCATGCATTGTGTGCATGGTGATGTACATTAAGATCAGCCACAGACAGGTTTGTCACCATTGTTGACCCCGCCGAAAATTGGGTAGCTATAACGGCTTGCTAGAGTCCGCTTATAGCTTAAAGTCCAAGTGATTAATTTAGAGAAATTCATCATAAAATTAATGAGATTAATTTTATATGCCTTCAAATAGTTTGAAGGGCATTTTGGACTTTTATCAATATTTCGGGGGCCTACTGGGTCACACACATAACGGGGAACGATATGGCCAAAGTTTGGATATTTTTTATATTCAGGGACCAAAATGCAATTTGGTGAAAATTGTTGGGGCTGAATTCAAGTTTATGGAAACTTGAGGGGCTGTTTTGTAAAAAGGAAAAATTATTTTTCCTTGCCCCTAAATGATGTCATTTTGGCCTTAATGGCTTGGCCAAAATGATGTCGTTTTAGCTCTCTTTCTTCCTTGCATTTTGGTTGAAAATGTTTCGGCCAAGTGAGAGGGGCACCACGCGAGGGAGAAGAGAAGCTGAGAGCTGCGTCCTCCTTGGGCATTCGGAGAGGTCCAGACCGACATAGGAGGAAGAGTCATCGAAAGGGTTTTGGTATGTGTAGCTCTTTTCCCTTGTCTTGGTTGAAGAGTTCAGCCAAAAGGAGAAGAGTTCTCTAAGGATGTTCGGCCATGGCCTAACCAAGAGGGAAAGATGAAGCCGAAAATGTTTCGGTGGGTTCTCGATCGGATCTTAGTCCTTCCAGCTCCCGAGAGCTTGCTAGCATAAAGAGAGGAGCTATAGAGGCCGTGGGAAGAGTTCTCCGCGTGGATCTCCAATCGAGGCAGGACGTGTGAACTGCTTGGTGACTGGAAGATTCAACACATTCTGATGCATTTGGAGCTGGATTAAAGGTTAGTTTAACTCACTCTTACTTTTAATTTAATGTATGTAATACATTGGAACCTCAATCCAATGGATCTTGGGAGGTTTGTTTGGCCATGGCCATGTTCTCCCCTTGAAATTTTTTTGAAATTTTGGCCTCTTGGTGTAGAACAAACCTAACATTAAATGCATCCGGTGGTCACATGGGTCGCTATTTCCGTCGTATAGAGGAATTGTGGGAACTTTAAGCTTGTGTGGGAGGGGCTGCTTCTCAATTTCTATAGAGAATGGTGAGCTCTCCGAGCTTGCTCATTTTAAGCTCGAGGGTGCTCCTCTAACTGCTTTAGCCTTTGTAGCACTTCTTTCATTATTGGGTCCTATATTTCAGATTGTAGGCTGGAGGAATGTTAGCCCATTTTTCCTTCTTGGTCGTAGGAGTGGCGATCTGAGGTATGACTTTGGTTGGCCTTATTTGAGCTCTTAGCTCATTGTGAGCCCCCAGATCGTTGACTATCATAATGCTCGTGAGCCTCTTTCTAGGCTTCTTCGTGTAGTCATTGGAGCTGCATTATGATCTCTTCTTACCTTTGTATACCCTGAGCTTATGCTTATGTCAACATTTTAACAACTTCAGCCAACTATCTTATCATGTTCTCAACTGTTGGCTGGGTTTAGTGAGACGTTTGTGCCTCCTCAGTTCTGGGGCTAGCAGTAGGCTAGCAGTGAGCTTTAGTAGTGGGAGTGTCCATTGGCTGGACAACTAGAGTGTTTGAACTCCTGGTGACTCTTTCTCTCACCATTGTAGCTGAGCAAAAGCATATGGGCCCTCTTTCTAGCACTAAAATGTTGACGATGAAATTTAGTTCTGCCAAATCCCAATCAATTATGATCAATTCTTGAACCCCAATTTGCTTTCTGGTTAGAAGAAATGAGAGACAAAGAAGGTGGAGAGGAAGAACAGCAATGACAAATAGTATTTTTTAACGTGGTTTGGCTAAAGCCAGGCAGAATTGGTCCCTACGTCCATGGTAATGTTATTGCTTTGGAGAAAATTCTATAGAGCTTCAGTATAGCTATTTCAACTTATCTTACAGTGATCTCCCCTCTCCTATTTATAGAGGATGAGAGGTTACAAATGTAAATTTATAAGTTGTAAATATATTACATCAAGCATTAAATGTACAAGATAATCTATATCCCTGCAAATCGGCTTCTGCAGGTGGGCCCATGTGGGTAAAGCTTATGAGTTGACTTGTGCTTGTCTGGTGCTCAACCTTAGTGAGCTTTCTTATTAAGCAATACATTTCATCTCGTGAGCCAGAATCCCTGGCCGGGGGTCTTGGTTAGCGAGGAAGAGCTCGCGTTTAGGGAAGCTAGCTCGCATAAAATGGGTCGTCAATTGTGCAAGCCGGGAGTTGTGCTTAATGTCCTTGGCTTTTCAGCGAGTTAGACTTCTCTTATCTAGACTTTGTTTCCATTCGGGACTTCTTCAGCCTATTTTTCTCATATACCAAATTATGCCTATAACATTGTGCCTTCTCTTGAAGCTTAGCTTGTAAGGCATTCAAGGTTGCCTTTTGTAGACATACTGCCACTCTTTGTGGCCCATTGCATAAAAATAGGTTAGGATCTTAAACTTCCCATTGTTATTGGATGTTTGGGATGATACTTGCAACTGGGAAGATACTCCATAACCTCCTCCTTACTCTTGGATTTGCTACCCTTGCTTGGCTGACTGCCACTAGTGGTATTTTAGCCGCTCCATGGAATTTCAAGCTAGGAATCTAAATGTCATAGTTAGACAAGTGCTTGGTTGCAGTCATTACTTCCATAAGGCTTTAAACTTTTATTCCTTTAAGTTTCATGGTAGCTTCTCACTATAAACCATCAACAAAATAAAATAGCTTATCCTTTTCAGTCATGTCTCTTATATCCAAAATAATAATAGTGAACTTTTTCATATAGTCCTAAACTAATCCTTTCTGTTTTAGCTCTCTTAATTTCCTTTAGGCAAGATAGTCAACATTTTCAGGATAAAATTACACATTCAATTCTTGCTTAAGTATTAATGCTACACCCTCCTTTTGAATCTCTTGGTACTTAATCTTCCACCAAATCTTAGCACTGTCTATGAGAAATATAATAGCTTAGTTCAGTTAAACTTTCCCAGAATTTATACTAGTTGCTTAAAAATATTGGTATATATTAAACATAAAATCCTCAAGCTTTTGTACATTTCTATCCCTCACATGTGGCCTTCGTTCAAGGATTTTCACCTTTCCCCTTCACTTTGAGGTACTAACCTTTTGCAAACTGTTCCCAGTGGCCATCATTACTACCTTCTTTAACTCAACACAAAAAGTTGTTACAACATTCTTTACCTCATTAGTAAGGTCTTTCATAGCATTCCACAAATCTTTTTGAGTGTTCTCAATCATAACAAACCATTCACTAACTTATGAAACATCACTAGTCCTTGCACATTTGACTCTTACACTAGCTTCGAGATTTAAGACTTAGTGCTCGAGAGATTTCAAATTTTTAGCCCTTTGAAAAAGTTTAGGGATCTCTTTGCTTTCTAAGTTTTAGATGGCTTTGGCAACTCCTTTGAGATTCCTGATTCCAACATCAATTGCATCAAAGTTTCAACAGTCATCATTTTCTTCGACATAATGGCGTATTAAAAGGCTGCAGTGGAAAACAAAGAAACATGGTCTCAATCACACTCTAATACCAAAATATCACAAACCGACAACTTGATTATCGAAACGTATGGTGGTTAGTTTCTTCGCTCGATACTTAGTCACTTAATATTTGAGAATAAGCTAGACAACTAGTCATACACGATCTTGATTTTGAAAATAACAAGTAGCACTCACAATTTATATCACATCAAGGCAATCACAAGTAACAAATCACATAGCACATAAGCAACCAATTCGCATATAAAGATAATCAAGTTATTCATATTGGCAAACATGATGTGTTCATGTAATTTAAACAAATGCAACCAAAAATAGATAATTTTATGTGAGAATATTTCAATTGAAGAGAAGCTACTTCTTTCATTTACATTTAAAAGCATTGTTACAAAATCCTGAGTGTGTAGGAGAGGCTCATGGCCATACACTCAATCCCCTAGATTAATATCTTGATTCCCACCTTGAGTCACTAAACATTCCCCTCTTAAAAGCATTCTAAGCCAAAGCCCTAATAACAGAGGTAAACATATTTTTTTTTTAGTTGACATCAGGGTTTTTCTCCTAGCTTAGGGTTCTAATGTGCCATAATACATCAATGCAAAGATAAAAATCCAAGAATCACAACCATATGCTTATCTACTCGCATTGGATAAGTTATCTTGGTCAAAATTATATAAACGCTCTCAAAATGGGAAAAAATAAGAAAAAAATCTACACGTGCATTTTCATTTGAATTCATGTCACATGATCTTCTCTTCATACTTGATTTTATACCAAGTTTTGCCCAAATCTAGGCACATTTGCTTGCTAAATTTGGTCACAAATCTCGACTTGTGACATTTAGGCTACATTGTATTGCCAAGAGAAAAAGTTGTTTTGTTTTATTTATCCATTTTTTAGATTTCTATTGGATTAAAACAAAATACAAAATAGTATCTTTTCTTTTTATATTATTGAATTTTTTAAGTATATGTTTGTCCATGTCATCATTTAATATCTAGGTGGCAATTCCTTTTCGCCATGTCAACTTTTTCATCACTAATTTAATAAGTTAATTAACATTATGCTCCAATTGCATTAAATTAAAATACAGAATGATGAAATTAAGAAAGTTTATCTTTAAAAGATAAAATTGAGAAAGTAAAAAAAAACATTAAATTACTAAAAAATAAATGAAATCTTAATACTATTACTTAAGTGATTTTTATGTCACTACTACAAAATATAAAAATGATGTCGTGAAATAGACGTAGGATGAAAGCTAAACCAACATATATGTAGGTGCCGTGGTATTTTTGTAAATATGAGAAAAATTACAATGTCGGCTCTTATTAAACAACTAGTATCTAAACTCAATATCATATTTGATGTCGACTTGAATTAAGGAATCGATGTACTTTTGGAATTATTAAATTTGCACCATTTAGGTTTAAACTATCTTTAAAATCTATGGCTCATCAATTATAATTTTTTTTATTAATTAAATTCTTATTTAATTATACTTCAAAGAACTTTTTATAATATATAGTCAAATAATTTTTTTTATTAATTTATCAATTGAATTTTTAACAAATTGTTTACATAAAACTAATTTACTAATATGATAATATTACATATAATTTTCTATTTTTTAAGAATATAAAATTGTAATAAAATTCTTTAATGATCATTAAGTTTTTCCATTTTATCAAGATAACGGAAATAGTTAAAATAATTCAATAGTAATATTGTTATCTTGTTGCAAGCAATGGTATAACAACTTCAACAATAATGTTGTTTAATTGTTGTAAGAAAATGCTATAGCATTGCTTGCAACAAGACATTATTGTTAAAGCTATTATATCATTGCTTGCAATTGGATAACATTTTTGTTAAATTAAAGTTGTCATTGCTTCCAACAAAATAACACATATAATAATATTGTCCTATTACAAGCAATCCTAGCAACTTCAAATTGTTGTCTTGTCACATGCAATCCTAGTAGCTTCAACAATAATGTTACTTGTTTCTTTTATCTTGACTCAATGCTCTTTATAATGTTTATGTAAAAAAAAAAAAAAGAAACGACATCGATTTTTTTAATAAAAATAGACATCTTTAACACAATCAAAAGAATTGTAACTAGTAGTAAGTTTTTATGTTTTTTTTTTAAAAAAAATTAATACATAAGATATCAATTTTATAAAGCAAACCAATATCTTTAACACAATCCAAAGAATTATAGCTAATAACATATTTTCATAATATATAGTCTAATAATTTTTTTATAATTTATTAATTGAATTCTTAATCAAATTATTTATGCATAATTAATTGACTAATATGACAATATTACAATTAATTTTCCATTTTCCAAGATAATGGAATTATAAAATTCTCTAATGATCATTAATTTCTTCCATTTTACTAGACTACAGAATAGACAAAATAATTCAAAATAAATCCGTCACATTTATTTTCCAATAGATGAAGAGACATAGATAAGACGTTAGTTTATTTAAAAATCGATGTAGATGGACAAAATAATTTAAAAAATATAGGTATATGAAGAGTCATAGATTAGAGTCAGTTTTATATTAGAAATTGACGTAGATATATAATATTATATGTTTTTAACATATTAACTGATGTCTAAAACCTCCATGCATTATAAAAGGACAATATGTCACCTTAACTCTCTTTTTGTTCTAGCTCACTCTCAATGTTTACTTATTTTTTCCTTTTTTTTTTCTCTTTTATTGCTTAATTTTATTTTGCTCAAGTTTTTTTCTGAAGGTTTATTTATTTTTCCCTTCTTTTTCCTTATTCTTTTAAACAAGGCATATGTATAAGTCTTTTAAACAAGAGGATGGTGGGTGCACTGAATGTGTGTGCTATCTTGTTGCAATCAATCCTAACAACTTCAATAATATTATTGTTGTCCAAATGCAAGCGTATAACATATTAAACAATAATGTTGTTTAATTGTTGCAAGAAAATGCTATAGCATTCCTTGCAACAAGACAGTATTATTGTTGAAGCTGCTATACGACTTGCAACTACACAGTTTTTTTGTTGAATAATTGTCATTGCTTCCAACAAAATAATACATACAACAATGTTGTCTTATTGTAAGCAATCCTAGTAGCTTTAACATATTGTCTTCTTACAAGCAATCCTTGTAATGTTACTTGTTCTTCCTATCTTATCCTAATGTTTTTTATGATGTTTCTATTAAAAAAAATGTAAAAACAATGTTGATTTTTTTTTAATAAAAACCTATGTTTTTAACATAATATAAAGGATTGTAGCCAGCATTAAGTTTCTCTATTTTTTTAAAAAAATTAATAGAAAAGATGTCAATTTTTTAAAGTAAACTAACATTTTTAACACAACAAGAAGAAATTGTTTAAGTAATTAAATATTATTTAATATACAAAACAATTCAATTATTGAAATATTATTTAATGGATAAAATAATTCAAGTATTTAAAAATTATTTGATTGACAAAATTTTTTAGAAAATAATTACCCTTGGCAAATTATTAGTGAAAATGTAATAATATAGTATTATGCAAAAAAATAGAAAAATAACTCAAACATTCAACTTAGGTTATGTCATAAATACATTGAAAATTAATACATCGATTGCCATAAAAAATCAATGTATAAGCAAAATAAAAAAATTCAATGCGAGAACAATATGAAGCGATGATGTATGTTAGTTGTCATAAAAAATGAACATCTAAAGTTTATGTGTCAGTTTATTATAAAAGCCAATGTAGATGCATGGTAATAGACGTTAGTTGCTTATTAATAGCTAACATCTAAAGTCTAGGCTTCTTCACAAACATGCTAGTTCTTCGCACTCCTCTCATTTAATTTCCCTTGTCTGAAACATTTACAAAATCATTCTCAAAACTTTTTTGCATTTTTCTTTGTTATCTTCAATCATCATATTTCAAGTCCATCTTTGATTCAGGTACGAAACTTCATTCTTCTTATACTGTATTTGTTTCTTCCTTGCTAAGTTATGTTAATTTTTTTTTTTTTACTTTTTCTACCTTGTACTTTTTGAAGGTTTGTATTTTTAGGATTTAGCTTTTTTTCCTTTTTTGTTTCTTGATTTGACTATTGAAAATGATTTTGATTAGGGTTTATTTTTTGGTTGTGTTTCTTGGCATAGATTGTCTAGTCATGCATGCCTTATTTTGTATCACTTAGCAGAGTGGTTATGAATATGTCTAAAATTTTCCTTGTAATCTACATAATGAAACAAAAATTTTGAATGTAATAATTTCTCATTCAAAATCATCAAATGCAATATATAAAAATCATAAAAGCCATATTCTATTCAAAATAAAACTGATATCATAGTTTTGTGAGGTTAACTTGTTTTTCTTTTTTCCTTTTAAATGACCATATAGATCTTTCGCAACATACTGAGAAGAGTATGAGGGATAATATCTTTATGAAGGAAATGACCCTTATGCGTAGTAGATGAAAGAAGATGAAGGTTAACTTCAATTCTAAGGGTCAAGCAATTAGGAATGCATCATTAAAATATCAAAGTTATATTGGAATGTTGGCACGTATAAAAATGCCAATCAATATTGAGTAGTGGAAACAAGTACCAAAAGATATAAAGAATAATATTTGGTAGGACGTCTTGGTATATATTACTTATCTTCAATTTTTATTTAAGAGATGTACAATTATCTTCTTAGAATAATTGTATATAAGTATCGTCTATGTGAATATTGTTTTGTAGATCACATTTGATATTAACATGAGGAAGAAAAAAGAAGTCTTACAGCTTGTTGGTGAGTGGTGGAAGGATTTAAAAAATTAGTTCACAAGGGATCACATCACCATCAAGAAGAAGGGTGATCAAAATCCCTTTAAGGAATACAACTTTCTTAATCAATAAGTGTGGAATGATTTTGTGAAGCAATGCCAATTTAAGACTTCTTAGGTAAATTTGATCATCTTACTTTATATTTTTTTTTCAACTATATATTATGAGTAATTAACTGACCATCTTATCAATTTTTTTTTGTTAATAGGGTATGAGTGCAACCAATAGGGAGATATAAGCAAAAAACAAATATAAACATAAGTTGCCTTATGGCAGATATATGAAGCTTAAGCAAGCTTTGGTCAAGGAAAAACTTAGAGAACAACAAGCTTCTAATCAGTTTGATTCACAAGTCATTTTCATATCTCGGTATGAGTTGTGGAAGAAAGTCAGGGTCAACACAAAAGGTGAATATATGACTGAAAAAAGCTAGATAGTTGCTAAGAAAATTGTAAGTAATTTGCAAGTTTTAAGTGTTAAGTTGTAACAAATATTCTTAATTGTATATATTGTTAGTCTGATAGGTGCCCTAGGGCCAATGTGATTGAGCTCTATTGTATCTATGACTGTACATTCTGTATTGATTTGATA
>JANHAO010029530.1:0-10352 GCA_026873985.1 Saraca asoca
CTTTCACCTTAGATTTTCTCTGAGGAATTTTGGGACCTCAAACTAGTGGATCCTTGGGATGTTTGCTCAGCCAAAGGGGAGGAAAATTTTTTTGAACTTTCAGACCTTTACTGCCCCTATGACCAAACTAACTCCTATAAATATATGATTGATTGAACGTATGAAATAAATTAGAGAAAGAGAATGTAGTAATGGTACAAGTTGCCAATTAATCTAGAGATCCTAACTTTGCATATGCATTTATGCACGAATGCTAAAATTTTATGAAATATTAAATTCAATTTTTATGTTTCAAAAATTACATTTCCCAAATTCCTTACTTAAATTTTATTATTTATGAATATCTGTTCAATTATATTATAGTTTTATTAAAGTCATAAAATTATTGTTTTAAAAGCATTATGTATATATTCACATTTTCTCTTGGTTTTATTTAATTAGATATATATAAGTATAAATGTGATTATATTTATAAGAATGACCAAAAGAAATTTTCAACCCAAGTTTGCATTAGTCTTTCTACTCACTGAGTTGTCATACTCATTCTATTCATTAACATTTTTCATGTTAATGAACAAAAGGAGGTTATTCAATTAAGAGATACCCCAATAGTACATCTGTATAAAATTAGGTAAATGATTCTCTTAACATACTTCTAGAGGTTAATGTCTGTTTAGCTAGATTGCATCCTCAATTGTAAAATGATTTTAGTAAATATTTTATTTAGATTTTAGATTTTGTTCATTAAAAAAGTTTTCGGTACATTATGCATATTCTGGATTTTATATGAAAAGGCACCAAGAATCATGTTTTTGTATTCATTTTCATGTATTCAAAAATTAAATGAACTTTCATTAAGAATATGCTCATAGGTTTGCAAATTACTACAAGGTGGTTTGTCTAATAACACTTCCAGATTTTAGGATGTGACAAGTTAGGTTTAGAGCAATAGTTCTATGTCTGGCATGACATGTTAGGGTTAATGGATACTGGTTATAGTGGTACACTCTCGGGAGTGTCCATTATTTTTGGGGAATCCATTAATCCAATCACTAAGAGTAGTCATGCCCATGTAATAAAAGATAGTATGACTTAGGAAATTGTTTTGCAATTAGAATACAAATGATTAGAGATTTTAGGAGAGACACTTACACCCATGAATGGGTAAGGGAGATTGTAAAATGACAAGAGTACCCTTGGATGCAAGTTAGAGTCAAACAATAAGGATAGCAACAAATGTGATGGACACATATAGAAGCCAAAAGACAAAGCAACCCCAAGAGTGAGGGTGGATGAAAAAGCATAAAATTATCCTTCAGAGTAAGAGCAAGGTGTAAAGAATGATTTTACCCTTGATCAATTTGGAGATAATGAAGACCATTATACCCCCATATGAGGGAGGTAAATCAAAGAAGTTAGAACCTCCACTTGTAGTAAGCAATTATAGAATTTAGAATAATTAGAATTGTAGAAACCTTGTTGAAAAAAATACTTTGGAATCCAAATGGAAGAGTTAAATTGGAAAATTTCCTTCCAAGTTAAGTTAGGAGAATGAGGAAAGAAAGAGGTGGAAAAGCAACAAAAGTCAATTGTGGGTTAACGGGTAACCCACTTGGTCAAATAGGCGGGCAGTTGACTAGACCCTAGTAGGTGGTCGATTGGTCGAGCTAGGCAGCCTATATAAGGCTTCCACCTTCATTTCCTCACTTCACATGAAACTTCTCTTAGAACTCTTATAATTTCCTTTGATCTCTCTCTTCTTAAGAGTATTACCCTGATGAAGCCTTACTTAATTTCTTCCCCAAACCTAAAAAAAAAAATACTCCAAATAGTTGAGCAATCTCCAGTTAACTTTATTTCTATCTTGTTTCTTGACTTGGGCTCATCATAGAGATATAAGTAGACCATAGGAGTTAGGGATGTACTAGAGTTTAGGTATCTCAGTTCTGGCACTTGCTCATTCTTCCATATGAACTAGGTGTTACAATCATTGGAGCATCAAAGGTGGTTACTATTCATGGCATGCAATAATGTCTATCATAAGGAGACTGTCAAATACTTCTATGCTAACTTGCCTATGGTATCAAACAACCTATTAGTTTTATTTTTGTTCATCTAAGGGAGGTGAATCACTTTGACCATAGATACCATTCAAGAATTGTTTGGGTGCCTTGATCAGGTGGCTATAGTCTAGAAAGTTGGAGGCTAGAAAACCAATGAACCCCTAGATATTTAGTAGTAGTTAAAATGGGTCACCAATGGAGAATTCATTATAGGACATGGTAAGCCTTCTATTTTTTACCTCCATTTGGTTTCTAAAGCTTTGCATAACCTTCTCATTCACATCATTCTACCCTAAGGAGGACATAAATCCTTGTTTACTTATATTGACATGCATGTGCTTTCACACCTTCGAGTTGAACATTCCTTCAACCTCCTCCCATCTTTTTGAGCCATATGCTAGTAGTAGCATTGAATTCATTCCAAGGCTCCCTATAATATGGACTAGTCTCATGAGAATCTTCCAGTCACAAAGGTGTGATTTTGGATAGTATGATGTGACCTACCCCATTTGAAACTTCAAATATGAGCAAGTGGATGGCAATTGGGTACTGGGAGCTTGATTGATATGAGCCAGGTAAAAGAGGTAGCCCACTGATAAGATAGAAGAGGAGTTAGATCTAGTAGTTGCTCAGGTATAGGGTGACCTAATCTCTGGTCCTTCTAAAGTTATCACCAACAAGAGGAGATGCTATGTAAAGTTGCCACAAGTTGAGCATATGATCAATGAGCTATACAAGGTCATGTAGCACATGAGCACTAGCATTGACTATCTCTTGGCCCACATTGAGCATAGGATAAATGCCTTGGAGGGCAAGGTAGATTAACTATGCAACACCATTTGCATGGAGGATGAGGATTAATAGTAGCAATAAGCTTAGGTTTAGGGTAGGGCTAATAGAGTCTTTTTATGTCTTTCATTTGATGTATATGGCTAGGGTCATATAGTTTGATTGATTACATTTCTTATTTCATTACCTGCATATTGATGATGTCACCATATGGTGAACTTATGCTTTAATGTCATTTAAGAATCTTATGGGAAAAAGATTTCTTTCCACAATATTGTGAATTAATTATGTTAAACTTGCTAAGACTTATACAATAAGGAAATCCCACAAAATGGGGAATAAAAGGCATCATGATGAATGCCAAAGTTAATAAATGGATAAGATAAGAGATGGAATGATATGAATAACATGATATGATTGATTATATGAATACCAATTAGGGATTTACATGAGGCATGACATGACCTAGGTAATGTGAATACTTTGAAAGGTACCTATGCTTATTTTATAGATGTTTTATGTGATTTGTTTATGTATGTAAGAAGATGAAATAAGTTTAAGACTGAGAATGCATGATTTGCTATAAATGTAGTTTTATGTGTATGTGAGTAAGCATCTAGTATAGCTAGTACGCTTTATAGGAAAGAGAATAGAGAATCAAGTCACATTGTTGAGAGTTATAAAAAGGAAAAGAGTAAGGCATAAGACTTAGATATGTGAGGACAAATAAGGATGTCTATATATAATGAATAAGATGACAATAGAAATTAAGAACAAGGAATAAATAAGATATGATACAAAGAGATAGGAATGTAAGGACAAGAATCTAATAAGACAATAAACACCATAATAATTAAGATAGGTTCAAAGTAACATAGCAAAAACATGTTAGATGCTAGGATGTTTAGAATGAGATCAATACAAATGGAAAGGATTTAAGATGAAATAATCAAAGTTGGATCGACATAAGAATATGAATATGGATACAGGCGAAAGATCAACCAGTGATAGGAACTTGAGATATGAGGAAGTAGTTAAGAGCATGAAGCCACAATTAAGGACATAATAAGAAATTGAATCATTAGGATATGATAGGAACAAACCCCAATAACTCAAAATGCACACAAGAGGAGGATTAATTGCCTTAAGAGGGAGAATTTGTACAATCCCCTAGGGTTAACCTGACTGGATTTGAACATAAGTCTAGAAGGGTGACCAGATGACTATGGGCACGATTCTTGAGGGTGGATCAATATGTCAATTGATTAGTGTCAAGTAAAAAAAAATTGATGCCAAAAAGTTGAGGTTTCTAAATCCTATTGCAATTGGGCATCAGCCAGAGCTGCAACCTTGTCTGGAAAGAGTCCTAGCACAATCTTCAATTAACAAATATTGATGTGAGGTAAGATGACCAAATCAAATCTAAATTTAATTCCCTTTCAATTCATCTTTACGTTTTATTAGATTTTTCATTAGCAAATTATTTTAGGCTAGGATAATTACAGTAATACATCTGGGCCTAGACCAAAGGCCAAAACTATATTAGAGATAGGCCTATGTGTTGCATGCTTCAAAATTTTTATTTGATCAAGTAAGTGGGATTATACCTTTATGGCTCCCTTTTCATATAAAATGATATTTTTGAAAACAAACCTCAATGTATTTTGTGTGTTAAGCATTGGAAATATGGTTATGAGATATAGCCTATTTGAATTAAGCCTAAATTAAAGAAAGCAAGAGCAATGAAATGTATGAGACCTAAGTAGGTCATAAGTTCATGGATTAGACCAGGAATAGACCAGAAATGTAAGATTTAATGAATTTAGGTTTAGCCAAAATGTACATGGGAATGATAAACATAGGATAAAACTTAGGAATTGCTTTCTTATGTGATTATGTGAATGCATGATCGATTGAAAATGTTTAGAGAAAGAGAATGTAGTAATGGTAGAAGTTGTGGATTAATCTAGAGATCCTAGTGTTGCATATGGATTTATGCATGCATGCTAGAAATTTATGAAATGTTAATAAAGTCAATTTTTATGTTTTAAAAATTGTGTTTCACAAGTTCCTTAATTTTATTCTTTAGAAATATCTATTCAATTATTTTATAGTTCCTAAAAGTAATAAAATCATTGTTTCAAAAGCATTATGTATTTATTCACATTTTCTCATAGTTTTATTTAATTAAATATTATTTTTCATTATGAATCATGATCAATTTAAAGTATTAAAGTTTTCCATTAATATTTACATTTTTATAAATAGTAGCTTTACATAGACATGGAGCATGTATTATAAAGGATAGAAATAAGATTAAGGTATGTATGTGATAGTTAATAGTTAAGTCAAGGTTAGTTAAGAATGTTCAGTATATGATAAGAGAAAAGACATGATAAAGAGATGTTTGTGTATGTGAACTAAGAAGGATATTAGAAGAATTCTGTACACTAGGAGATGTATGTGGTCTCCCATACGATAGGAAGTCATGAGACAAATGGTCACTCATGCAATATGGGGTTAGGGATATAGAGCATTAAGGCATAACAAGATAAGAAAGGTCATATGAGATAGAATAAGAGAAGGGAACATCATTCCTCTAGTATTTCCATTGTCAGTATAATCAAGAAAGAAAATTTTATATAATCATCATATATGACTTAATAAAATATTATTTATGTTTATGGTATGATCATGTTGAAAGAATAGATTTAGAAAGGGTAAGAATAGATGGTCAATATGAGATCAAGTATGAAATCATTTGAGTTGATTGTGAATATATTTTTATAATATATCAAATTACATTTTCACACACACACATAAATACACACACACAATTCTATGTATAAATGTGTTTATATTACATGTATAACCAAAAAGAATTTTCAACCTCACTGAGTAGTCATACTCATTTTATTTATTAACATTTTTTAGGCTAATGAATAAGAGGAAGTTATCTCAATTTAGAGACACTTCAGTAATGCATGTATATGAAATTAGGTATGTGGTTCCCTTAATATACTTCTTGTGGTTAGTGTTCATCTAGTAAGTTATTGGGCCCTCAATTATGAATGATTTTAGTAAAATATTTTATTTAAATTTCAAATTTTATTTATTGAAAAAAAATTTCAATACATTGTGTATATCATGAATTTTATTTAAAAAGGTGCCAAGAATCATGGTTCTAAATTTATTTTCATGATTTAAAAAATAAAAGAATTTTTAGTAAGAATACGTTCATGGATTTACAAATCACCATAAGGTCATTTGTGCCAATCACACCTTGAATTTTGGGATGTGATATATTTTCTCAAATATTGAGTTATGTATCATATTTAAATTGAAAATGTAATTAATTTTGATGTTTAAACCTTGAGGACTCATTTTATAATTGAGTAATCTTAGTGAGAATTTAATCTTTTAAAATGTTTGTGTTTTTAACAGAAAATCACTTGATTTATATTGTGATTGATTTTTGTTTATTTAACTCGTTTTTAATCTCAAGTAAAACAGGAAAAATGTTAAATTATCTTTATTATTATTATACACATACTATAGGATACCAAGCCGCGAAATATTTACCTCTAGGGATTGTTATTCATGCTCAATAATATTGTTTAATAGATTTTTCTTACTCTATACCTTGTATAAAAATGTATGTAAACTTTATTAATAGAATGCCAAACTCATGAGAGATAGGCAGGACCAGCGAGAATTGATAATAATATTAGATTATATAATAATTATCTTATTTAATAATACATATAAATCACCTTATATATCTTAATAATAAAAGAGGTGGCTTAATCTTTGGTTAGATCAAGTCAAGTGTACAAAAATTATGTAAATTGATCCAAGAAAAAGGATGAATGCTTTTATATTCATATGAGAAAGTATGTACTCTTTTTTATCTAATTTAAGTTGTCCCCCTGTAATTGAGTTTGCTGTCACAACTTACATGTGAACAACATTTAATGGAAGTGAATTTTTGTGGCTGTTATGTTCTATTGAAGCAAACATTATTGAATTGAATGGTCCATTAACTAATGATGCTTTTTTAATTTTTTGAGATGCATAAAATGTAGTGACTTTCAATTAACATAGATGAAGCAAAAAGTTAAGTAGATTATTGGTTGGAAAGCAAGAGTACATAGATATGAGATATGTATGGGCATGTATATGTGACAGCCAACAGAAGATATTGTGATTGAAGGTAAGACTTTGATGCGAATCTTGCTTTTGTTTTGCATTGCTTGCTTTCGTTTTTGTGGGGGAGTGACCATACAAGAGGGACTCAGTAAAAACAGTTGAAAAAAAATATAAAAACTGATTTATAGGGACCAGTGGAAAGCTTCTTAAACTTTATGTAATTTAGCTCTTCAATAAATTCCAACGAATCCCAAAACTCAAAACCCAGATTTTGAAATACCATCTTCTTTGACTGATCTTCCAACCCAATAATAACCCTAGACATCAATAAAAAAAATTGAGAAAAGAAACAAAATGGTCGTAGATAGCAAGTTACAAAACAATAAATGGAACCAACAAAAAAGAATGATCGAAGCAACTTCCGCTACAATGATTAGCCCAGAAATAGAAGTTGAAATAGACAGCTTCTAAACTAAGTTATGAAGTGAAACTCAAAATTGTTAGTGTTTCAAATACAGAATATAAATTTTTCAGGAAACGGAGAGGAAATAGAGAATATGAAATTTTTTGCTTTGCTCATCTTTGTTTCATTGAATTAAAATAGAAGAAATCAAAAATCTGACTGCTATCCTAGTTCGACTTGTAATACAGAGAAGAAAGCAGTGTTGGAGAGTATATAAAAAAAAAAAAAAAATGGGAGTACTTTACCTACTTGTCCTCCTTCATAAACTAATGGGTGTTTTTTTTTCACAAATGGAGTACTTATGTCTGGGTTTAAGTATGGGTATTTTGGGATAAAAAAACTGGTCAAAAGGAGATATAACAACTTTTCTAACGGAATTGTTTAAATTGGGTTTATGTATAGCGAAATTATAAATCCAAAGGAGATCAGTACAGGTTTTCAAAATCGAGGGGAGAGGCATGTAATTAAGTCTATATACAGGAGAGGTCAAAGCATTTTGCTCTAAAATTTATTGCTCAGCAAAGGAACCTATCATGGACTTGAACTTTTGTAAAAGATCAAAGATAACCTAGTGCTGGTTAACTTTGCAAAATATTTCCGCAGCAATAATTTATTATTTACTCACTAAAAAATAAATAGCAGCGATTGTTTGGAGCCGATTTGTGTTAACCTATACTAATTGTGAGCCTAGTTGTAGCTTTAAAAAACATGTAATATTATCTTTTATTTTCAAATTTAGTGGCAGTTACTTGTGCAACTGCCACAAAGTGCAAAATAATTCCCCAAATTTGATTCGATAATTTCATTTCGCGCAAAATCGATTTTTGTCTGGCTTATGCTTCTCTTTTGCCTCTGAACACAATCTCCCATCGTGCCTCTGCCTCCCTTCCATCTCTCGCTTTAATTGTTCAAACCGATTAGTTTCCCTTTACTCTCTCTTTTCCTCTCTTGAGATTTTCCACCAGGGCTGAGAAATTTTACCTTATATTTCTCTTCTTTTACTTCAATTAAGGTTGAACAAATTTGTGATTTATCTAGATTTTTCATTGCTTTTGAATCATTCTAGGATTTTGTACTGGTTTTTTTATATTTATTTTGTATATTATAATGGTCGTGAACTTGTAACTATTTGGATTAAGGAATTGATTTTCATCTCAATCTAACTATGAACTTGTAATTATTTTGTGTAGTAGTGTATCTAAATTCAATATTTGCTTCCTCTATTATGGTTTATGGTTCTTCTATTATGGTTTATGGTTTTGACTATGTTCCAGTTTCTCTCTACTTCCTCATATCTTGCATGAAATCAATAGAACCAACATCTCTTGTTTTGCTGCCATTTTCTGGAGAAAATAGTGTTGATATAGTTGAAGTTTTCTGATAATGCACTGATTTTCGTGGCTCTATCCCTAAATTATGCACCTTTTCTCAATCTTTTTTCATTGATATCAATCTGGTTTGTCCTTGAGAATTTGATTGTAGATTAAACCAAATCATTCGTTTGTTACTGTGACTTTGTTTTATGAATTAATAAATGTTGAAAGATTTTATTTTTTGCAAATTAAATTATGAACAATAGAGAACAAATGTTGAAGCCTTTTATTATAATGTTGAAAATAATTGGAGCCATTAAACAAATAAATCTAATTACATCCTACAACATTTATATGTGTAAAATAATAAATCTACAATTGAACACACACCTGGTGATAATCAGATATCCCACTACAACATTTCTGGCTTTTGGCAATGGCAAAAAATCATTGCTTAAAGCGAGAAAACTATTGCCTATAAGAATAGGGAATGATTTTTTACTGTTCTCTTATCCAGTGTTATCTATTCTTTTAGGCAATGATTTTTTTAGGGTTTTTATCAACAGACCATAAAACCATTGCCTATTATTCAGTTACAAGTAATGGTTTTCATTTTCTGTTTTAGCAATGATTTTTAAAATCTAAGACAACACTTATAAACTGTTGCCAAAGAGAATAGGCAACGGTTTAATTCAAAATAGGCAATGGTTTTTGACATATACAGGCAACACTTATCAACCATTGTTGGATAGAATAAGCAACGGTTTTTTTTATAAATGAACAACACCTAGGTGCCCAATGGGCAACAGTTTTTTACTATGGGAATCTATTACATAATCGATTCATGGATGAATTTTCATATACGAATCGATTCCAGAATCAATTCAAGAAGATTAGTTTATGGAAATTTTTTCACTGAAGGTTAGGAATTTTGTGTGAATTGATTTCGATTCACAAAGGCAACAGTTTTTGCTTGGTGAATCGATTACCTAATCGATTTATAGATGAGGTATTGATAATCATATACGAATCAATTTTCAAATCAATTCAAGAAGATTTAGTTTATGAAAAAAATTTTGACCGAAGGTTTGGAATTTAGTTCGAATCAATTTCCTAATCGATTCAGGAACAATATTCATATATAAATCGATTCTGGAATCGATTCATAAAGGGTTGGATAGATTCTGGAGTCGATTCTTTTGGTTATTGTAACATGCACAGTCAACGTATCACATCCATTCTATGAAAAAAAGAATTTTCAATTACTCCAATAGTCAATATATCAATTAATTTATCCCAAATTTGAAGAAATAAATCCAAAATAACAAGGTAAATATAAAGAGTATTAATTGTAAGTTCAACAGCTGAATCCAAAGTCAAATTCAAATCATATTCATTGAAGATTGTCATCGTCACTAGCAACACCTACATCCAACATGTTATCACCATTTTGATTTGCTCCTTCACCACTAACATTGTGTTGCATATTATCTTGGTAAAATATATAAAATATGTAAGTAGTAAATAATTATTTAATTATTCCTATATAATTTGCAAATAGAAGGATAAAAAAAA
>JANHAO010029531.1:0-10355 GCA_026873985.1 Saraca asoca
CAATTGTTGTTAATCATAGCAAGGATCCCTGAAATGATTAATAAGTTTTAAGCAAAACTCAGCCACAAGCAATCCATCAAGATCTTAATGTATTACTTAGTTTTCCTATCATCTTTTAAGGTGATTATCAAGATCTCAATAACCATTTTAATATCTAAATCAAATGGATCCATGTAAGTCAGATATTGCAATAAAAACCAAGAGGAAGGGAAGAGAAAAGGCCAGCAAATGAATGCAGAAAAATATATTAAGATCTCCATATTAATCTTCAAGTGTCACCCTTGAATGGTTACAAGATTAGCCCTCCATGGAGGCTAGAAAATACAGAAAAGGGGAGAGAAAATTCTTTCCCTCTGCCCTCCACAAAAATACACAGAAAAAAAACACTAAAACTAAGCCTAAACTGAATAAAAAACACTGAAGCCAAATGGTTCTGCTTGGGTGGAGAAAGGAAGACAGAATGCTTAGTAGGGAGTAGGCAATGATGGCTAGCTGGAAGCTGCTCTCTACCATTGCATGTTAGGGGCTCAATGTAGACTACTTTCCCTTCTTTTTCTACTCTCTTTTGTGTCTCCAGCCGGCTAAGTTTTTGTTGGATCAAAGGATGTTGCAATGGGCTCAAAAATCATGCCAATTGGGGCCTTAAAAGTCCAATTCTGCAGAGCCTATTTTCGCAGCTTCTCTGCCTCCGAATTGAAGCTCAATTTGGATGCCTAATTTGATCATTTTAGCATGGGAAGTCTTCATATGAAATGTGTCTTTATGTGTTATATTCCATTTGGGCCTAGTTTTATGTTAATTGGACCTCTATAACTCAAGTTATTGTCTTCTGAATGCACAGAGGTTAGCTGCTCAGGGATAGGTCTGGGCAGTTTTCTAATACTGACTTGAGCTCCAATTTTGGACAGCCAATTGTATGATTTAGCTTTTGTAGTCTTCATGAAAGTTTTAGATCTATCTCTTATATTCCTACAAGACAAGAATCACATTAATTGGATAAGTGTAGCTTAAGATATGCTCAAAATACAAAAATTGCTCAAATTGACAGAATTATGCAGAAATTTCCATAATGAACCAATTGACATAAAATCACAAATACACACTAACACAGTTGAAAACATGTCATTTTAGAACTTAAAATGCTAAGTATGAGGACAAATAAATATATCAAATATTGTGTTATCAATTGTATATATGTAAAATTTTATTTGCAAAATTATTTCTCGATGTGTTTTCAGTTGTTGATATCTTGATCAAGGAAACATTATGGTTGTTTTTTTTTTTTTGTGGTGCAATAACTTTGCACTTTTGAATTGAATAATATCATAGAAATCTTTTGGTTTTGAAGCTTTTTATTTTTTAGCTTACATTAGTTTCAATCAATAATCTGGTTTTCCATTGAAAATTATTAATTGAATACTTAAGTTTCAGGTGGAAACCAAATAAAGGAGAATATGTGTACTAGTAAGCTATCCTTTGTACTTGTCCTGTTCCCCTATGAAACTAACGCCATTAGATATTGTTGTTGTCTCAAAGATTCCTAATCCATCTTTATTTTTTTAAGTTTTTGTGCACTTTATCTTTGATGAAGTTGGCAATTCAATCCTATAGTTTTAGTCTTTGGTTTTGTTGCTCCCTCTCCAGAAAGTTTAAGAAGATTTTGGATGGACGTAATATGAAGCTTTCTTTTGTATAGCAATCAAAGCAAATTGATGGGTGAGCATTTTGAGTTAAAATAAGCACCATATGTGTATATTCAAGTTGGGATGGAGAAGTAGTAAATTGTGTGATCTCATTATTATGCCATAACTATAAATATATATGTATGTATATTGTGGCTATTTACGTAAGCTAATTTTGTCTATTTATATGAATTTCATATCTCTCTAATTATACGTTGTGCTCTTTTTATTTTTTTTTATTTTGAAATTATTTGTTAGAGCACACATTTTATATTTAAGTGATAATTTCTTGTCCAAATTATTACTAGTTATTTTTATATGATTGAAATTATATAAATATTGGATTTAATCATATAAAATATTGTAAAAATTAAATTGTCAATTATGTGTATATTTTGAGCAAGTGATGAAACATGATTCCAATGTTATATTTTATAATTTAATATGAGGAAAAACTTGGACGAAAAATATTTTGACAAGCTTAAATTAAGTTACATGAATTAGTCATTCACATCATGTAAGGATAAACAGTTGAAATAAGCTAATGTATGGTGAAGCTCCACATATGATGATTGTGAAAGTGGAGCATCATGGGATAAATATTAGATTTATAAGTAAGGTGAAAATCACCAGGTAATATCTAGTTTAAACATTATTTAATGCTAAATATTAAAATATGATTTTGTATATATATTTTTAAATTGGTACTAAATTTAAGAATTTAATGCTATTATGATGTAAAATCCCATGATATTTTATGTGGCTGTGAGCTCAACTATGGTGAGATTAGTCATGAGAAAATAGTATTATATTTTTAACTTTTAAATCTCCAATTGGTGTTAAATTTAGAAGTGTAATACTATTTTAGTATGAAAAATTGCATATTTTATGAATAATATAATTGCATGTATGATAAATATTATTATATAATAATATGTTGCGGTGTATTTTCTCAATTTTGTATCCATTGAATTTCATTATGTCATTAATATTGTGGAACTAATTATAAGGATTGAGAGTCTCTAAATTGTTTAAGGCTATCATAATTTGTTTATTGTTAAATATTTTTTATGATTATGTATCCACCTATCATGGGACCAATTGTAATGAAAGTTTGAACTGTTGTTTTTTAAAAGTTTTGTGAGAGGGATTAACATGTTATATTTACTTACTATTTAAATTATTTTATGATGGTGACATTGAGTTTTGAAAATATTGTTTTTTGGGTCAAGTTTTAGAAAACATTAAATAATTAAATTTCATTAAAAATGTTTGGCATAATTAATATTAATTGATATTTTATATATTTAAATTTATGCCTATTTGATATTTTGTGATACTTTACAAATGTTTAATAGATATTTTTAATTAAATATATGTGATTTTGATTGGTTGTATTTTTGCCTATTGTAGAGTTAATCATGATAAATCCATGAAAATAGTAGTTTACATAGGGAACAAAATTTTATGTGCATTTTATGAATTAGAAATTATATAAATAATGGACATATTGTATCAATGTGATATTATTTGATATAATGACAAGAACCTTAGAATAAGAATAATGTGTACCTCTCAAAATAAAATTGATACCTCTTTTAATGAATGTTACCCACTTTTGTGTGAGATAAATATTTGGAATCCATTATAATTTTGGGTGATGTCTGTTTATGTGACATGAATAATGTTGTGGATCATATTATGATATGTTTTTAAATATACTATTGCAAATATTTTTTTCTTTTTAGTTTGAAAATGAATGAAAACTCATTTTATAATTATATCCTCATTACAATATTAAAATAATAGTTGAATTAGTTCAATGTGCTTCTCCTGTTAATGACATAATTTCATATATACATTTTTGTGCCCATAAGTTTTATATATATATATATATATATATATATATTGTTTATACTTGAGTAGTTATAAAGTGAGAGTTGAGTCCTAATTTAAAGGGGATAGTCCTATTCTATTTAAATTATCAATTGATAAATTCTTTATAGTTATATGGTGGTGGCAGTAAGAGGTACTATTTTGTGATTAATGTTGAATAGATATTCATACTTACCTCAATAGGATATTATACACACATGTGCAGTTTAATCACTTTAAGTGGTGAAATAATTTTGTTTAAGCTGTTAATTAATAATCCATTGTGGAGATGTGATAATGATAGTGTATGATATTATTATGAGGGGCAACACCTTAATTGGAAAGAAAATTTTTGGGGCAATAATTATTTGTTAGTCTCATACTGTGGTAGAGACTGTGGTTATATGTCTATATTGTGGTGAATATGTTATTAACGTTTCTCTTAATTATATTACTGTTGGAGAGAAAAGTAGTAAGTTTTATATTTATAGTGATTAGACGGTTATGTGACTCCACTTATAGAATGTTATATTACCATTAAGAATGTGATTAGCTCAAATGTGATTAGGCTTAGTGATATATTATGTTAGTGAGAGTTTTATGAGTTAAGTGTATTATTATTAATTAGTTGTATTATGTGCTACCTACAAATAAAGTATAGCTATAGAGTATGTATATGTAAATCACTAATTAATAAATAGATGAGCTTGATTCAGTCATATGATGTCTTGGATTAGTGGAGTATACATACATGATGCCTTTTATGTGCATATGTCATGTGATTCATGTGCAAATTTTGCCATATTTATTGAGTGCATATGTTTTATTGTGTTTGACATCTTGAGACATTTAAATCATGTCTCATTTATTGTGTTAAGATTATCCATTGAATCTCATTTAGCATCCTGGGCAAATGCTTAGACCATGAAGTTAAGAATTATATCTAATCATGTTTATCGTTTATGTATTTCTCTGTTATTTCATATCCACTTTGTGTTTTGGTCATAGAGGTGTAAGTCTTAGCATGTATGACATAAGCATCCTTATCAAGTATAATGATCCATATGCTAAAGGTTAATGATCTCAATTTTGGACTTATGATTGTAATAATGCCAATGCTTATCATTTTACATTCTTTGTTATGATATATTATTGTTGACAGTGGAATCTGGTTTTGGGCCAAACTCTAGCTAACGAAGGATTCTTTTACGATCTCAAGCTGTAATCTGGTTTTTAATGCGATAAATATATGAAGAGGGCTAGAGGAAAAGGAAGAGCAACAGAAGACATAAATCTTTTTAACGTGATTTAATCAAATCTGGATAGAACTGGACCCTACATCCATGGTAATGTACTGATCTGGGAGTATTTTTACAGAGTTTCAGTATAGTGGCCTCAATTTTCTCTAATATTCATCTCCTTCATTGTATTTATAAAAGAGAGGAGGTTACAAATGTAATTTTACATGCAATAAATCTATTACATCAAGTATTTAGTGTACAAGACAGGATGGATAGAGTGAAATCCTGTAAGTCAGCTTCTACAGATTGCCATCTGCAGGTGGGCCTTACGTGTCTGTTGGGCAATTCACATGCTGGTCTTCTACTTAACGAGCTCCCGGATCACTAGTCACACCTTGTAGGCCGAATCTTTTGGTCTGGGGGAGCTACTGTCTTTTGAAATGGTGAGGTTGAGCTTATTCTTACTGGGGTGAGCTCGAGTAGAGGAGGTCGCTAGCGGTACGAGTTGAGACTTAGCACTCTGAGCATCTTATGAGCTGAATTTTTACTACGCTTGGGCTGTTTGCTAGCCCATCAAGGACATTCCGGATTTCACATAACATAAGCCCCTAACTCTCAACTCGCTTTGTGGGCTGGGAGTTGAAACTTTTCAGAGGTTGTTTAGTTAAAGTTTTCGTCGAATCTGTCGTTTCATCTGTTCTAGGCCATACTTCTAATAATACATGCCTCATGATCATTAGTAAGCCAACTTCGTTCCTTTTCAAGGTAATAAATGAATGTGGTTGGGGGGATTCATCTGGATCCTTCAGTGAGATCGGGCTTAGTTCTATTTAAGGAAGAAGAAGTCTCTTTTGCTCCTTCACTGAACAAACCATGAATATCCCAGACAAGCTTCCCTTACCTTTGACGTTCTGTCTTTCTCCCATGGTGTGTATGGTCTACTACATAAGAAGTTTTGAAGATATAACCTCTCCAGTAACATGGAGGGATCTCATGTGGATCTTGGATTATGTCCTCTCGGATTCACCATGAGGTTTTTTCCCCACTGGCCAGGCTCTGGGTGCTTCATGAGTTGATCTCTTCGTGAATTAGAAGAGGAGCTGTCGATCCAGAAAATAAAGAGTAGTTATGCTCTTTCCTTCTCCATAGGTGGGAGTTAAGTTAAGGAAGAGTTGCTGCTGAGGAAAGCACTGGAAGAAAAAATTTGAGGACTTAGGCAAGCTCGCGAGCTTTAGTCAGCAAGGGTTCATCCCTCAGCGGCTAGCCCTCTAATTAATAGGAACTTTCCTCTTGTGCGGCAATCTTTCTTCCAGAAAAAAAAATTAATTGTAGCCTTCTTCTTGTATTTTAGCTTTTTTTATTTGTATTATGAGCTTTTTGATGTAATTTTATCTTATTGAGGCTTTTAATGAATAAAATCTTCTTTTGTGATTTCTACGTGCTATTATTAGCCTTCTGCATCCCATAAATAATAATATAAACTCTTGTAATTCATGATGAGATACTCGAATAGTCAATCGACCAAATTCTCTTATGAGCAATAAACTTGAATGAAACATCTCGCACAAAAGTGTTGTATGAGCAAATCACATGAGATCTGTGTCCAATAGAAAGTTGCACAAAAGCTACGAACATTAAGTCACATGAGAGCTGCGAATTACAACGATCTTGTTACCTTAGGCAAATAATTAGGTTAATTCTTTATGCTTCAATGAGCACATAACTATGCTAGCATTGAGTGTTTAAGAGTGCCTTTGCACCTCAGCGAGCATGCAACTATGCTGACAATGTGAGTTTATTTTAAGTGTCTCCCCGCCTCAGGGAGCCCACAACTTAACTGGTTAAGTGAGTTTATTTTGAGCATCTCCACGCCTCAGTGAGTCCGCAGCTGAACTAGCTAAGTAAGTTTATTTTGAGCATCTCCATGCCTCATCTAGACTAAAGGTCACAGTTGGATAATGAGTTTCTGGGATGAGCCCTAGCACCTTAGCTTGAGAGTTGGCAACTTCATCAATTCCTCTCTAGAATGAGCTTTGGGGGGCCTCAATCAGACCAGAGGCTACGGTTGGTGCAAAGTCACCTAAGAAATTTAGAAGAGTTGACCACATGCAAGCTGCAAGAATTACAAACACTTGATAGTAGGGAGCAAAATAGAAAGGTGAAGACAATAATTCCAAGTCGATCGATAAACAACTTCCAACAAGAACAAAGGAAAGTATTTACATTATCTCTTAATTTTTAATATACATTGTCAATGTATAATTTAAACCAAGACCCTTGGTTCTTGGCTGGTATCCCATTGGGAATGTTGAGATCGTTACTCCGTAGGTCACATAACATACTCCTTTAGGCGACCCCTTTTGATCAGGTCTTTGATCATTTCTCTAAAGACCTGACAATTCGAAGTCCCATGACCAGCCTCATTATGATAGGCACAAAACTCTTCCTAATTCCTCTGCTTATAAGGGATCCTAGAGGGTGTAGGAATTTTGAAGTCCTCTCTATCCCTTTTTGTCATGAAGATCCTATCTTAGGAGTTTGATAGGGTGCTGTATTGTTCCTGGTGGTCTGAGTGTTAAGGTCGCTCACCTTTGGGCCTTCTAGGCTTTTTCGTAGTTCGTTCAGCAGAGTGGTCACCCCGGTCTATATTGCTCCTCTTCTTGCTGTAAGTGGAGTTGGCTTTCTCATCCTTCTTGTCAGAATTTTCTGAGCCAAAAGTCTTTTTCCACTTGATTTACTTGGTAGCTCACTCATAAAACTCGATAAAATCCTTCACCAGGGACTTGTACAGGTTCTTATACAATTTTTCATCTTTGCGGAGTCCCGTGGAGATTGTTGCCTGCATGGTTTCTTCAGATGGATTCTCTATTGAATTGGCCTCAAGCCTGAACTTGGCAATATAATCCTTCAAAGACTCATACTTGCATTGAAAGATCATGGCAAGATGACAAGGGGGACAAGCTGTCTCTTCAGTGCTTAGTACTGGCTGATGAATTTCTGTTAGCAATCTTCCCAACTACCAATCAAGCAAGCTAGGAGGCTTCTGAACCAGGCTCGAGGTACACCTCTCAGTGTAGTTGGGAAAACTCGATATTTGACCAGAGGGTCAGCTATTTGCAAGTCCATTTGAATATTGAACGTGTCTAGATGATCGTACAGATCGACGTCCCCATTGTATAATGAATCACGGGGACCATGAGCTTGAGGGGAAGGGTCTGAGTCTCGATTTTCTTAGAAAGTGGCGACTTCTTTCATAGTGAGCTTGGTCATTCGAAGCTCGAAGGTGTTCCTCCAACTAGACCATTTTTTGAAATAACTCTTCAATCATCTGGTCTTGCACCCTAGATTGCTGGTTGGAAGATTGCTGGAGTCTTTGGTCCTCATGGTCGCAAGAACTGCGACCTGGAGTTTACTCTTGCAAATAACGAGCTGTAGAATTTTCCTGATTGACGTGGCCCAAATGTCCAACTTGCTACTACTGGCGAACATTTATGTGCAGCAACTTCAACCTACTTCTGCACACCTTGCACTAGCATCATGACTGCTTTGGTCAGCTTTCCTATCATTTTTTTGGTTTTCTTAGTGCCGGAGCCAAATCTACACTCCATCGGTGCCATTGGTAATGGCAGCGGGTTGAACAAAACTAACTGGGGGCAAACCAGTGGTAGCATCGATGATAGGAGCGGTGGAGGAGTCTATCATTGAGACATGACCTTCTGGAGGATTAAGCAGTGCGTTTGAAGCTCTGGTAACTCTTTCCTTGGCCATTATAGCAGGAAATGAACCAAAATAGATGAGATTCCCGTAGACGGTACCAAAATATTGACGGTGGAATCTGGTTCTGGGCCAAACTCCAGCCAATAAAGGATTCTTTTGGGTCTCAAGCTGTAATCTGATTGTTAATGCAATAAATGTATGAAGAGGGTGAGAGGAAGAGGAAGAGCAACAAAAGACACAAAGCTTTTTAACGTGGTTCAGATAGAACCAGACCCTACGTCCAGGATAATGTATTAATTTAGGAGTATTGTTACAGAGTTTCAGTATAGTGGCCTCGGTCTTCTGTAACGTTCATCTCTTTTCTTGTATTTATAAAGGAGAGGAGGTTACAAATGTAATTTTATATGTAGTAAATCTATTACATCAATTATTTAATGTACAAGATAGGATTAACAAAATGAAATCCTATAATTCAGCTTCTGCAGATTGCCTTCTACAGGTAGGCCCTGCGTGTCTACTGAGCAATTCACATGCTGATTTTCTACTTAGCGAGCTCCCAGGTCATTGGTCACACCTCGTAGGCTAGATCATTCAGTCTGGGGGAGTTGCTGTCTTCTGAAACAGCGAGGACGAGCTCGTTTTTGCTGGGGCGAGCTCGAGCAGAGGAGGTCGCTAGCGACGCAAGCTGAGACTTAGCACTTTGAGCATCCTGTGAGCTGAATTCTTGCCACGGTCGAGTCGTTTGTCAGCCCATCAAGGACGTTCCGAATTTCACATATAACAATTATAATCCAAGGTGTTGTTTACTGACTTATGTAGTCAACATGAAAGACTGTTAGAACTTTAGTATGGGTTAGCATAAATAGTAATTAATTATAAATTTGGATTATTAAATATAAAATGATGCGGAATGTTTTTTTGTTGACCTAAATGGTGATCTTATTGGTAATGGGTTTTTATTATAGCCCTTAAGCCTGTGTAAATATTTGTTTGTGAGCTTTGTTCCTAGGTTTTCTATGGTGGGTTATTAACCTAGTTTACTTCATTAATGAGAGGTCTTAAGTTTTACCCTATATGCTCGTATAGTTGCCCCATTCAGATCATAGGGATTTATAACATATGAGAGGATGAAATTTGTGCATCTTCTCTTTCTCTCTTTGAACCCTTTTCTCTTTGTTCCTTTCTTTCAAGAGAATCATGGGAATAAGATTCAATCATCAAATATATTATTTAATTGTATGTATATTATTAATTAATTATTGTTTGCAAATATATATATATATATATATGAGATATGATGTGATTAGATCTATATTTATTTTCTAAGTGAATGTTTGAAATTCCAACAGCCAAATGATAATTCTTTTTCTTGATTCTTTATGTTTAGTGGCTTAATGCAATTATTTTGAAAAATGATTCACATGTGCCTGATAAACAATGTGCCATAGATCCAATGCTTTTTCATTGCTTTACTCATTTTAGTATATTTACCGCTTAGCAATAGCCATTGGATGAAGAATTCTCTCCACTCTAATGTGACTTTTTTCTTGAGAAGAAACTAAATTAACTTATTTTGCATTATTAGGCTTTGATAAGGTTTATTTTTTACTTTTTATATTTAATTTTCTCCTTTGACAATCATAAATAGGATTTATTTACGTTAAGAAACTTTGAGGATCGAAGAACTTATCTGGATTTAAGTATTGCTGTAATTTCGGTACTATGTTCAATCACACGAAAAGAACACGTATCCATCCCTTGAGAGCCTTTACTTGTTTTACTTGTCTGACAAACAATTGAGGGAGAGAGAGAACTTCTATTGTTTATGTTAAAAACAATG
>JANHAO010029532.1:0-10348 GCA_026873985.1 Saraca asoca
GTAAATAAGAAATATTTTGATTTTTGAGAACACGTGCATCTGTATTGCTCAGAGACTTTAGGAGTGTATTTCACATGCTTTCTAAATTCTAATTACTGATATATGAATATCTGGGAGACAGAGGCTTGATACAGGGTGTGTCATCAAGCAAGGACCTGAAATCGAGCAAATTAGATTTTTTAATAACACTGATGCCAACCACAACTAAATATTTGAAGTAGCTCTGCTTTGCCAGGTCTAACCTCAGAAATCATTATGTGATAAGGACAAATTAAACCTAAGCACTTCAATTTAAATCCTATTTGCATGTATAAGAAAATCTTGAAATTAAAGTTTATACCAGTCATATCTAGTGCAATAGACTCTGCTTGTGTTGTGTTTTGATGTTTTAACTTTACACATCCGGTCCCAAACTTAGATAAAGGTGTAAGATTGTGTTACATAGTTGATTGTTAATGTAAAACTTTGTCTTTCACCAAAAAATACTTCGTAGAATCTTTCAGGACATGAATACTTATATAAAAGATAAGCTTGATTGTTGTCGTGGCCGTTACAGTTCATGCAATTAAGAGGACAAGAACTGGTCCAATTGCTAAATGACCTCAAAACGATGGTAGCAATTGTGGATGAATGGTGTAATACTTTTTTGATCACTAAACTAAACAGCTATCTGCATCAGCTCTCACTGTACTAACCAAAAGAGAAAACTTCAATCATCATATTTCATGTGAACTGTTAGATTGGACTAATTCATCATTAAGTTTGTAAGAATGGATATCAACTCTAATTTCAAACTGCAGCAATTACACAAGTCTTCATGTCATGAAAAAAGTGAAATATCAACAAAAGAGAAATTCAGAACAGATATAATGTTCTCACATCCTATCTCTCTCTTCTAATCCTACATCATTCTCACAATAATAACTCAGCCCCACTATGGATCCCGTCCATTAGAGGGTGTTTCAATCCCACATCCAAAATGAATGTGGAAGAAGCTCTATTGAATTGCAAAACCTGAATCCCCTTAGACTGAAGCACCAAGGCAAGAAAAAGAATATATATCTGATCACATAATAGATCTGCAATAGTGAAAAGCAGAATTTCGTACACTACTTTCTGGATTAGAGGATGCTCAAAATACAGAGTCTATAAATTGAAATGATAAATTCTATTGATACATGATCCAAATTAATTAAGCAACTTCAAAAACTTATATCACCCGTTGGAGTGAAGTGATCACGAAAACCAAATATCTAATGGCATTGATGAGAATGCTTTAACCATACACTAGTGATAATGTGCAACTGTATTGGACGTTCAATTATTTAATATATGTTTGTGCTACATGAAACCAACTTTTAAAATTTTCTTGTCAATGGAATTGGGGAAGATACAAATTTCAATGGAAGAAGACGTCAATTAAAATTTCATACATAAAAAAAAGGCAAAAGAGCTCCTTCCAAGAAAACTTTATCAAGTAATCTTGAGTAAAATCTTGAACTCTTTCCCCATCCTCTCCACCTCTGAAAAATATCTTATCAAGGAAAAAAAAAGGAGAAGTACCAATTAGCAAGACTCCTGTGTCAATAGATAAATCAATGTTGTGCCTGCCACCGGATTTGAAGCATCCTAATATGTGTAGCCTTCACATTTTAATTCTTCAGCATCCCATCACAGCACAATTATAGACAAAGTTACCAGACCTCTTTCTGGCAAGCAGGTTCCATTGTGGAGGGCCTTCACTTGGCACCCATGAATTAAGTTCAATAAATCCCTCACCAGAAGTCCTAGGTCCACCAATGACAATAAGCCGATCTCCACAAGCCCTAAATGCCAGACCCCAACCATTCATAGACACAGCCCGTTCGGGCAATCTCCCAATGATGTTCCATTCTTTTCTGTCCTTGTCATATTTTTTAACTTCCATGTCAGCATAATCAGCAGCATACAGTTCATTATTTACAACAGCAACCAGAGGAGGTGCCTCAGCTGTTGCAGGCATCTCAGTTCCCCTACTACTACGTCCAGGGGACATGTTAGGAATTTCTGTCCATGTTCTAGTATGTAAATTGTACTCCTCTCCGCATGTAAGAAGTCTGGATTCACTTCCTCCAATTCCCCCTATAACATAAAACTTCCCGTCCATAAACACCCCAGAACACATCTTCCTGGGTTTATTCATCCTAGGGAGTGGCTCCCAGGTTTGAGTCTCTGAATTGTATAGTTCTGCAGAGCTAAGAATACGTCCAGCAGAGTCACACCCACCAGCTAAAATTGCAATCTCACCTAGGCTAGCTGAGCCAAACAAGCATCTTGGATCATTCATCCTCATTCCAGATGTCCATGAGTTTGTCAAGAGACTGTATCTGTAAATGACATGGGATGCCAGCTCCCTCCCGAATACAAGAAGTTCAGTGCCTACAGCCAAGGACTCCTTATCTGAACACATGAAGCATTCGTTAGAAGCCATCCTTGGTAAATGCATCCACCTTTGGCGAATTGGATCATAGGCTTCCCATTCAAGGAGGGCGCAAGAAAAGTAAATCCAATGTTCAATGATACCATTTATTCTCCTCCATTTATAGAGCTCACCACTCTGGACTAACTCACGGAAGCTCCTATTCAAAGAGGCAATAGCACCGTAATCAGACCTCGAACAATGGCTGAGACAAGTAATCGAGCTGTCTCGATTCATTCGGGGTAAAAGAGAATCAGAATTTGATGAATCCCCACCATGGTTCTGTTGTTCTTCGTTGGATTGCTGGACAGAAAATGTTATTGAATCCCCAGCATATCCCTGGTCCTGCAGCCACTGCTCATCAGATTGCTGGTCACTGGAATCGGATGACTCCCCAGAGAGATGCTGCTGCTCACTAGAATGATGGTCACTGGACAAATCCCCAGCTAGATGATGCTGCCGTTCATCAGATAGGCCATCTGATGATTCAGACCAAGCTTCAGCCTCTTCAACTCTTTTGGAATTATTCAGCGGCTGACAAGACTTATTTTGTTCCTGGATGGTGTTGCTATCCTGATCCATTTGGGAAATCACAGAATCCAATGGATCCTTAGTCTCATAAACTTTCGGTTCAAATGAAATTCCAGCTGGGTCATCTTTTTGGCAAGAACTCAGCATCCTAGTACACTTTCTTTGCTGGGATTCATCCTCCTCAACATTAATTTCTAATGGTCGCTTGCCATTTCTGACATTGATGTCAGGCTGCCTAGGTGCATCATTTCCATCAACTTCCAAAGAGCTCTTGCCATTTTCAATGTCGAAGTAGTTCATGTAAGCCCACTTGTTCACTGCCTGGCAAGAGCTGGAATACAACATTGGAGCCACACAGGAACGACCATCCAACATGTCTCTTTGGCTAGAAGAGAAACAGCAACCAAGCCTCCTCAAACTCAATCCAGCGCCCTCTGTATTATTGTCCAAGGAAACAGTTTCAACAGCATAAAGATTGATAATCTGAGCACTTCAAGTCCCCAGAAGCTCAGCCAAAATTAACAACCTATTGAAACAGAAGTTAATGAAACTTAATTCAGAAATTTGGTTTTTTTCCTACACAGAAACATAAATTCTTCAAAGGAAAATTTAAACTCAGAAACATCTGCAGAAGAAAACATGATTATAGATCGAAATCCATCCAAACTATTATCCAGGTGGATTTTAACGCTCCTACAGATAAAACCACAATCTTTTCATGCCAAAGCATCTGAATAGAGACTAAATATTTTATTGGAGACAAAGGCAAAATGCTATTGTTGAAACCCAATTTGTGAACAGAAAGAGCCAGATCCCAGGAAGAAAAATGAACTTTAATTGAAAGCATCTCAATGAAACCAACGCAAGGAATCAAATGTGAGGAGAAACAAACCCAACATTCCAATGTGGAGACCAGACATAAAAATTTTCAATTTTGAATGCAACCCATTAATCCAAGCCTTCCGAAACAACTGGAATTAAAAAATTAATTAGATCTCTGTAAATCTCCATTAACACCTGGTTTTATCTACTAATTCTATCTTCATAAGAAAGCAAAGAAAAAGAAATAAAAATAATACCGACAATTAATAATGATGCAAGAGACTTACGGATTGGATAAGTAAAATAAAAGTACTTGATTGGAAAATTTTCAATTGAACAATCTCCAGAACTCCCTTTTTCTTTCACTATTACATGTAAGTAACTCACAGACAAAAACGCACACAGCCACTTTTTGCTTTCTCTCTCTAGAAATAGTTTCTGCTCTAAGCGCTCGTTCCTTGTTTCTGGGTTCTCGTTGGTTGGTTGGTCCTTCTTCAGCTTGTATCTGCAAATCAGAAGAAGGTTTTGGAGCAAAATCTAAGAGAGGACCCCTCTCTCCATGGCCTTATCTCTCTTAAATCATACATTAATTTACATTAATTTAACAACTCCTTAGTTTTTGTTTGTTATGGAAATTAATTAATTAATGTTAATTAAAAATGAAAGTTTCAGCTCTATATTTTTTTTTAACGGAGAGTGGAGAGTGCATGGTGGTGGATGGTGGACCTGGGGTGGTGGTGGGCCCCACCGTAGGTTCGCCGTGCTTCGTCGCCGTTATGAAACCGGTACCGGTGACCGCCGTCTAGCCACGTGTTGACTTGGCAGAACTAAATTCTCTCTCTAAAAGGTTCGCTGACTGATGAGAGCGAAAAGTTAGAGAGAGGGAGAAGACTCTGTCACCTCTACGTCTCTGCGCCGTTGGATTTGTTCCAAATTCTCGGCTGGTCAATTTCTCGTAGCTTGGCTTTTCAAAGCGGGATGGGTTTTGATCTTCTGCTTCGCAACGAGAGTGGAGTGGGCCGATTTTGGTTGGTATGGTAGATAATGAAAGATAAAAAAATTAAAATTTTAAAAAATATATATTATTCACACCTTAAAAAAAAAAAAAACTTCTCTGTTCTCTCACAATTATATATTAATTAATTTAATAAAGATGGCTGTCCTGAGCTCGATTTATCTGGGTGTAATTATAAAAAAAATTGTGAATCTAATTGATACTGAAACATTTATCTAAAGATGGGACTTGTGACTGGTCAATTCTGTAGTATTAGTTTTAATAAGGAAAAATAAAATATTATAACAATAAATATTTCAATTGAAAAACTTTTAAAGCATATTTTGTAATTTAAAATCAATTCATGCCTTAAAAAATGGATTGAGAGACCAGTAGTTTTTGGGTTGAAAATATATATTGTTTAATTTTGACACGGATCAGAGTTTCAAATTGGAAGAGTTTGGGAAATCAACAAAGATCTTATGCACAAATTAAAATTGTATTCTCTATGTGACACTGTATAGAGATTCTCCATAATCATTCAAGCTCATGGAAATGAGATTTTCTAGGGTCCTGTTTGGTGACTCAAAAGTTAATCTAAAACACACACTTTTAAAATATTGTGATATGCAAATCTTGAATGACAATTGATATAATATTAGTTAATGCGTTAAGAACTCAAGCAAATTAATCAAAAGTTGAAATTTTTTTTGAAAATAGAAAGTTTATTCAACATGATACCATAATAAAATACGATTAAAAAAAAAAGAAGGAATTTACTCTAAAAGTCACAAAAAGTGAAGAGTTTCTCACAAAGAACATGATAAACATAGGCTTGTCTAAACAAATAGTTTCAAACTTAGAGTCTTTTTATTTATTTTTTTCTAATTTAATCAATTTATTTTTCACGTTAATTATCTCTCGAAATGTTAGTAGATGATTTTATTTATTAATTTATTTTGAAGTTGTGATGAATAAATTAATTAAAAAAAGGTAAAGAAAAACAAAAATAGCTTAGCTGTGATGGGCGTGTTACGAGCTTGTTTCTGAATGCGATTCCAAAACCAAAATCGTTGTTTACATTCTGGCAGTGGTCCCCCACACATTCCCTTTTTCGGTTGCACTACTTTTCATCACCACAATCCGACGGCTTACATTCATTATATCCTATCACGGGATTTTGATAATCCACTAATGTTTTTACATACATTTTTTTAAATCAAGAGCTGTGTCTAAATACAATAAATCTTGCACAAAAGAAAATTACTTTATAATTTTCATACAACATGGGATAATGCCATTCAATATTTATACAAAACTGCTTTATTAATTTTAAAATTGTAATAAATAATCAATATAAAAATATTGTTAATATATCAACTTTAAAAGCCTTAAAGATTACACTTTATCATATTTATACTATCTTTTCCTCAATATTTGTGTATTGCATGTATAAATTGAGTTGTCCAAGTTGATTGAAATTAAAGTGTGACATGACTAGTATTAATCATTTCAAGCATTTTTTGCCATGATATTTTTAGCATAAACTAACTAAAACATTGGAGAAAATACTACAAAAATAATAAAATGATTTAAATGCAATTTTATAATATTAGAATCTTGGTATTATTACTCAACGTAGGTTTGAAGCAATAAAATATCACCTTTTAACTTTTTAATAAATTTAATTATTTGATTTTCAACATATTATTTAAGTCTATCATGATTAAATCATATTTTGAATATGAATTTTTAAATTTTAAAGTTAACGTTAATAATAAAAAAAAAGGTAATAATACAAACTGGTATATACGTGATTTTAGAAAAATAATAATTTAATTTGTAGTTGCTTTTTAGTTTTTCCATTTGAGATTTGGAGCGTTATAAGTTATAACTGTTGAATTCCGCGTAAGCATTGACGGTGTCCTCTGAAAGGCGGAAGTGGATGGATGCGAAATGAGAAGCAACAAGTAGTGGCTCGTGCGCCGCATGTGCGTCTTCGATCTAATCTTTTCGAAATCGCAACCCCATCCACTTAATTAATTTAACCTCGGCTTAATCTGATCCAAAACACGTGCATCCACGTCCGCACGTGCAAACGCGAGACCACGGGGAGGACACGCCGTTGGATTGCGTCGCACGTGTCCATGTTCACCCATTGGCCCTCGGCACGCAGAAAAACTTCGGCCCTTTTTTATTTTAAATTATTTTATATATTATAACAAGTGTTTTTCACTCACATTTAATAAAAAATTTATTAATTTCATTAGTTTCAATATCAAGAAGTTAATTTTTTTAACTGATAAGTACTTGTTTTTGTTTACTAACCAGGAGAAATAAGACGCACTATAACTTAAATGAACAAAAATTTCTCTTAATTAATTGATTTATAACACAACTGAGTCCTCATAAATTAAAAATAGAGTTTGTTTCTATTATAAATTATTATTTATCATAATAAATAATAAAATTTAACTTATATTAAACAATTTATTTATTTCCTTCATATGTTTAAGTATTGATAATGGAAATAAATCAATAATTTGATATAGTTCAGTCGGGTATTGTTAGATTTTAATTAAAAAAATGAGATAAATTCTAAAGAGCTGAAAATGAATTATTATATTTTTGAAGAAAAAAAGGCGTGAGAGGCGCACCGAGCACAGAGAGAGAATGTCCGTGTGTGCCGGCTTTTGGTTTTATTAAAGTAAATATAGGATAATCATTGTGATGATTCATGGTATGCCTAAATAATTATACCCTATAATTTCAAATCAAAAATTAAATAGCCCCATATCCACACATAATTACTACTACGCTTAATTAAAACCCTTTAAGCTAATTTAAAATGCAAAGCTTGTACCTTAGACTTGTAATAAAGTCAACAGATGATTTTGTTTATTATTATTTACCAAATAATAGGGCATAGTTTGTTTTGTATTGTTCTTCTCTTTAATATATGTTTCTTCTACTAATGAGATAAAAAAGATAATTTAATTATGGCATGGGGTATTTATTTTTCAACCCACTTTGCTCCTACTTCTTGTACTCTTTGTTAATAACTACCAACAATATTTTGGCAATTTCAGTTGCTGTCATTAGTGTAGGTGGTTTTTTTTTTTTTTCACTGTTATTTTTTTTCCAAATTAGGCGGAGGGTTTCTGAGTAGATGGACTGAAATTAAATTTAGAGAAAAAGATCCTCTGACAAGGTTTAATGAAATAATGCTACTCTCTCCTTGGTTTAAAAATAAATTGAAATTTCCTTGAGAATATAAAAAATATTATATTTAAATATAAATTTAATTTTTTACATTGATAATTATAAAATTCAAATCAAATAATATAATCAATTTGATTATTTTAAAACTTAAAATATAATTTAATTAAATTTAAACGAACAAAAATATAATTAATAAAAAATAAATTTTGACGTAATTCCCATGAAACGTAATCAAAGGTGCAGTATTGACTTGCCCTTTACATTAGCTATTTTAGGTTCATCCATTATGATCTTTTCTTTAATTATTTAACCCAATTAAAAAATAAATTAATTTTCATTTTTATTCCTTACTTTCTCTTGGTTCTGGAATATGGACCGAAAAGAGAATTTGTATATGTTTTCTCATCTACTTAAACAAATTGAAATATGGAGCAATAAAATCAAAGAAAAGCATAATCTAAGTCATATGTCTCCTTTGGAGTTAAATAGGACAAGAAAAAGAAGGCAAAAATTTGTCAAAGCATCACAATACTTACTTCCTTGTATTAGTTTTGCAATAAATAATTTACTATCTTGCCTATTGACAATATAATATTTTTTAAAATCATCCAATCAGGGTAAGAAAACAAATTAATGAAGCAAGAAAAAGTTGGAGTGTGGGGATGTTTGATCAAACAAACCTTTAACAAGTAAAATATTCAAATAGAATCTTAATTAGTACAAGTTTAGGGGAAATTTTGCCGACATCCTTAAAATAATATACTCCTTCAATATTGGTGTTTTTTTTATAATATAATGGGGTTGAAATTTATAAAAATAAAAATAATATTTAGAGATCTGAACATCTCATCTTGCAATATATAATTTAAGTTTTATTATATTTCATGAGTTGTAAATACAAGTTTTGGGTAGATGATATATTATAAACACTGAGTACCACACAATCTAGTAAGCATTGATGTGGCACGAGTGCTTTTTGTTTTCTTTAAATAGGAATACTTCATAAACTTGATATCTAAAATTTAGAGTATGTTTAGTACAGGTAATTGATAAATCGATCATTAATTGAAAGTTAATAATTAAGCTGATTGTATCAAAATATTTGATAAAATTAATTATTGAACTATCTTATAAATATAAATGACATAAAATAGCATGTTAATATGATTAAATAATATATTGAGTATACTAATTTATATTTATTTTGAAATTAAAATATATTGATATAATTAAAATATTTGAAATAAGAATAAAATTATTTAAAATTTAATTAAATTATATTTTATGATATCATATAATTATTTATTTATTTACTTATTTATTTTTATTTATTTATATTAAATTAATAAATATATGTCAAATATACAATATTATGTGAACTTTTTTATCCTATTTGACTTTGCAAAAAAAAAAAGAACATGAAACATATTATAATATTATAAAAAAATAAGCATTAAAAATGAGGATTTCTAATTAAAATATAGATTGTTAATTAACAAAAAAAAGATAAATTAAAAAGATAATAAAAAGTTATATTTTAATAAATCATGAGCTATTTGACGTAACTTATTAAAAGAAAAGAAATTTTCTCAAAAAATTAGTATACCAAATATTTATGATATATAAATAAGAATTATTAATTAAATTGGAAAACTAAAAACTAATTTTTTTCATTACGCTAAACACACTTATTGATACAAAATTGAGCTAAACAAAAGCCATGCATTATGCATATCGTTTTTGACTACTATGTCAAAATATTTGAAGCCTTATGGCTTCATAGATAAATAAAATTAGAATGGATCAAGGGGTGTTAGTAATTAAAAAGGTTTAACGAGAATAGTGTCATTTTGGTGGAACCAAACGTTTTGTTTTCATCTATCCAAGCATAACTTGTCGGATCTTAACCTTTAATCACTATAACAATTTCAGAAAATTCTAACGAACAAAATCTGTTGGAATTTCAGAAAAATTCGTTGAAATTTGGCATTTCAATGAATTTTGGTCCATTGGAAAAACGCTCGTTGGAATGCCTAATTCCAATGAAAATTTTAACGAAAAATGTCCGTTAGAATATCAATTTATTAATTTTCTCCAACGAGCAATTTCAACAGAAATTCTAACGGCTCAAGTTTCGTTGGAATTTTCGTTTAAATTTAAATTTTATTAATTTTATTATTTTTTATATAAACTCTAATATTTGACACAAAATAAAATAAAATTTTAAATATATTTGTGCACCTCTTCTCATGAAATAAAGAATTTTGTTTATATTATAAATAAGGTAGAATTTCTCAATATACATGACAACAATCTGATAC
>JANHAO010029533.1:0-10353 GCA_026873985.1 Saraca asoca
ATGGACTTCATCTTAAGTATGCAATGCACGATGAATGCAACATAAGATGAATAATCAACCTTAAATATCCAAATCCACAAAATGTATAGTCGTGGATGCAGTAGGGTCCAATCAAATTGGCCCTAGGGTACCCATCTATACTAATAAATATCATTTTCATTTTCATTCTTATGGAACTCTATGAACTTATCAGCTACAAAGTTCATAAACACTTTAGCATTTAGAGAGTCGGCAATGCCTTTCATGATAATCTTATCCTTAATATGCATCATAACTATCAAGTACACTTTATTAAACTGTGTCCACCTTCCATGAAGAGCCATTGTGTATCAGTAGAGTCATTATCTATCTTTTGCTCTCCCTCTTTCTATGCCAAATATGAAATTTAGTGATTGCTAGATATAATATCAGCAATTCAGCCCAGATACCTTCTACTCAACATGGTCCTCATAATTAGTCCCATTTATCGTCTTTATGATAATCAATTGCATAAATAATAAAAGATTGAGGAAATAATAATTTATGAAATTCATCATAAATTTCTAAAATTACATGTTCAACGTAATCATGCTATAATATTTCCTTAATAGCTATATAATTTTAAACTGTATTACATTACGAAATCTAACACTAATAGAGTATTTAAGGCTTCATAATGTAACTCAAGGATTAAATGTTACATTCCTCAAATCTAATACCGATAAGATATTTAAAATTTTAAAAATATAATAAACAATCCTAACACTCACATTATCATTAACAAACTGTGTTAATAATATTATATCAATAAGACATATATATTATTAATATATCACTCTCCTAGTTGCAATTTTAAAATATTATTTCAACAAAACTTTATGCAATTGATCCCACGATAAGTGAATATAGGTACGCAAAATTCCATGACACAATACAAGCAAAATTGATTCTTACATTATTTTACGAATTACACATAATAATCTAAAAAAATATTTAAATGTGCAAGTAGCATTAAATTATTCCACAAAAATTACATACAATGGTATAATATGTAAGAATCATACAGTAAATTTTTTATGTCCAAATGACATGAGTAACATAATTTCAATTTTGCTCATATAACAATGCAAAATTCAAACAATAACTAAATAGTATCAAAAAACTTCAAAAAAATTACAAATAGTACTCTAATATGTAGCAAACACATAGTAAAATTAACATACCTAAATAATATCAAATAGTCACTTAAATAAATTGGATAAAAATAAATAAATTATTTTATTTTTAAAAAATTAAAAAAAAACACCTAAAAATAGAGTTCGGAGAGTGGAGCTCAAAAGTATAAATTGCATTATCGTCCACCACCTTTATGGCTATGCATGTCCTTCACGTGTTGTTGGTGGACATAGGCCAATGCATCATGAGCTATATTGCATCTTTTTCACCCAATTCCAATTTTTTGGATCTATTTTTGAGTAGTTTTGACACAATTTCAACTGAGTTTAATTCTTCCAATATAGTCACGGTTTTGCAAAATTGTTGTACGGGTATGTAAATTCAAATCAATCTAAAATTAGTCCCTAAATCAATTTCACAAAATCATGAAAATTTTGTATAATTTCATTCAAGAAATTTCAAACTAAACTTAGGTTGCCCAAAACAAAAAAAAAAATTCTTAAATTTGATCCTACTGTAGTTCAAATTTTTAGAAATAAATTGAAGATTTTTCTTTATCTAATCATTCTTGTATAAAATCATGAATAATTTTGAACAAATCTCTAATAATTAGGCCAAATTTTGACAAATGAAAAATTGGTTCCAAACAGCCATATTCAATGTGGAAGAATTCAATTTAAAACACAATTTACTAATCTTCTTCAAATTGATTCATGCATTCTACACATTATATACCCTTGAGATGAAAGTATAAATTAATTTGAAAAATATACCTTTAAATTATTTGAATTTAAGAAATCAAAATTTTTAGGAAAACTAAATTAATTCAATTTGTGATGACATTTTAAATTCACAAAATGCATAATTAATTCATGCAACTTAATAATACAAAAAAGATAGAAAATTTTCATATAAAAAATTCATAACGTTTTTCATCAATAATTATGGATAATCAACAATTTAATTGCATAAAATTCAAAATAAAATTTGTATAAATTTACACCTTATAACATGAAAGAAAATTTGACTTTTATACCAATTATCAAATCCGCAAAAAGTATTAGTTAATAATCAGATCTGTACATGTTATAAAATATCTAAATTTGTATAAAATAATAAATCAATTCATTAAATATGTATCCTTGATATTTCAATGTGAATTCATTAAAGTGGATCCTCCATAACATGTGCATTCCTCACATGCCTTAATAGAGAAAGAGAGAAAGAACTATACTGTATCCTTAACAAGGTGATTACAGCTCTATCTAAGATTAATAAGGACCTGTACCCCTACTGGGACAACTAGCCAATTATTATTGATCCAGTTATAAGACTCATGTTATTAAAGTCTATTATTGATTTAGATGTCAATTTAGACCCAATAATATGATCACACTTTCATCAGTCTATTTTACAATATTATTATTATGACATTCTAATAATCCAATTAAAACATAACATTAAAATATGGTACTCCAATTTGGGAAATTCTACTAGTAAGTTAAAGTGACTATCTATTCTTCACAATAATTCAAGTTACACATACATTGAACAATCAATAATACATGATAATAAATATACATATGCTAAAAATATATATAACAATATTGTTACTAATAGTATGTGAATCCTAAAGAAATATTTTTGAATAATATTAACAAGTTGTAAAATAAGAAAAATATAATAGAATCATTCACCCACCTTTTATAATTGGGTCTTGTTTAAGCCATACTAATACCTCTGAATGGACATATACCTTTCTAAATTTAAACTATAATTGAGTCTTGTTTAAGTCATACTTATAACTCTAAATGGAGATATATCTTTCTAAATTTAAACTAAAATATCTTTACATTTAAACCATCCAACTTTTTAGATCAACACCAGACTCTTCAATAAACAATTTGTGTGACTGGTGATGTAAAAGTTAAACCATTCAAAACACATTCGATTCAATAAAATAGAATAAAATAGGAATGACTAAAGTTTGTTTGATTCACATTATGAATAGGAATAGTCATTCTCCATCAAATGATGGAATCTTCTGAAATAACATTTTTATATCTTTGTTCTTTATATTTTTCATATACTCCAAAAGTATCATTATATTAATAAATATTAAAATAATGTCAATTTTACAATACTTTTATTATAATATATTTTAATAATATAGTTTAAAATAATAATTTTATTATTTATAAAATAAATATTATTTATTACAAAGATATTTAATATAAAATAAAAATCAATCAATTAGAATTTATTATGCTTTTATTATAGAATATATTTAATTATAATTTTGATAATAGAATTTTAAATATGACCTTTTTTATTATTTACCATATAAATATATTTTCATTATATTAAATTATATAATAAAATATTTAATTTAAATTGTTAAATTAAATAGATATTTACTATTTTTTATAAGTATATTATTATCATTAACCACTCTTTTTTATTCTATTTTTTTTATTGTTTCTTATATTAAACATAAAAATGAAATGTAACCACAATTCTATTCTAAAGCCTACCAAACAATATTATAAAATAGTCATTCCATTCTTTTATTTATTCTCATTCTATTCAATTTCATTTTATCTAACTAAATAAGTCGTTAGGTTTTCTTTGATTTACTGCTTTAATTACACAAATGTTCTTAATTAATTTAAAAACTATCAATTTTTTAAAGTAATTTTAGAAACAATATCGTACAAGATAATTTTCATATTACCCCTAAATCTATATATTTTACTGAAAACAAAAATTAATAAAGATATCAATAGTTCTCTATATAGGAGATCTAAGGAAGATCTAGTTAATATATAAGTAATATATACTTAATTAATTATAAAGAAATATGTTATTTATAATTGACACATTAATATATTTTTCACACAAATTTAATGTTGTGTTTCATTTTTGTTGATTAAATGTAAATAGTTTAGATATAATAAATGTAATGCTTCTAATTTTCTAGAGCTAAAAGATAAAATTTGGTTAACCCTCTTTTATTATTATCGTCCTCAATAAATGTACGTCTTTACGTTAGTGAATCAATGCTAACCGATGATCCCATTTTACGAGACAACAAACAAAAAGTGAAAATTAGCGGCGCGTATATGAACAGTGCACTTCGCGCTTGGGGTTCCTGTACTACGTTTAGTACAGAGCTTGATATGTTCATGCGACAATTCGGTCTCCGCCCTTCTCACAGAGACTCAACGCACATAATGCCTCATTCAACTCCTTCCTCCATTGAGATCTTTGCAATTTCTCTCTCTACGACCCTGAGACAGTGAAAAAGCAAAAGCCAAGCAAACTAGCTGCAAGCACCACATTGTATCGCGCTGGTATACCTTCTTTCTTCTCGTTCAAGTAATAACTTATGCAGACAAATTTTCCTTTTGTGGCGTCATCTTCGAACTCCTGAAAAAAAACAAATGTAATTTCATCATATGATATAAATGAGGTTCCTTAAGCTAAAAGTTTGCCTTTATAAATGGGTTTGATTTACATCAGTTAGAGACTGGTTTTTGCTGTTAAATTTTACTCTGTGGGATGTAGAGTTTGGAAGCTGCTTGCTGAGTGCTACTGTCTGCGAAGTCATGGTATTTTCTCTTTCTCTAATTTTCTTTCCGACCTTTTAATATCATCTGTTACATATTTTCAGCAATGATTTACTTTGTCTCAAATTTTTGTTTTACCCACCTAGGACGGTGCTAGCGGTCAAAACGATTGGATTGATATAAGCAGTGATGACGAGCTTGAGGATTATCACGTTCCAGTGAAAAAGTCTTCGGTTCCATCTAATTCTCCTCAAGAGAGCATTGGATCTTCTTTGGAGGAAAATGCTTTATCAAATTTACTGCAATGGGTTTGTAATGCTTTCAACAGTGTCTCTGTAATCGACTAACGCTTGAGAAGAATTATTGTACTCCTTGTATCTCTTGTTCGTAGAGTTTCTACTTCTTTCTTTTGTTTATTTTTAGTCCGATATTTACATCCATATGCATAATCCTCATATAATGCTTTATTTTCCTATTTCTAGCTTTGCGTATATTGTGAATGCCATGTTCTCTTAGTCTTCAATAGTATCTATACCTAATTATGTAACTAAAATCTTCATTTAATACATTGCAAATCTTTCGTTGCATTTATTTTTTTGATAATATTTCAGATTTGGTGCAAATGTCGACCATAGCATGAGTGTCTTTCTCTCACGGTGTTGAAATGTTCTGTGTTCTGTTTAGACTAGTCCTTCATCAAGCACAAGTTCCAGATATAAGCTGATTCATCACTTTGTGGGAATGGGATTTTCTGAAAAGAAAGTGATTAAATCTATTGCAGATAACGGTTGTCTTCTTTCTCCTCTAATATAAGATGTATGAACTAGGATTCAACTTGAGGAGCTAACTCAGAATTCCCTTTTTGAAACTTGGTAGGAGATAATGAGGAAGCCATATTGGAGGCTCTCCTATCTTTTTCTGTGAGTTCTGCTTTATATCAGTTGCCAAGTATTTGCCTTCTTGTTGATACCATCGAAGTCAACTATTGGGTTCCCATGTTAGATTATTTAATGAAATTCTTAGTTTTCAGTGTTCAACCCCTTTTTTCTTGATCATGTAAAATGTACCTGTATCATACTTATATTTATCAATACTTAGATAACTTCTTATTTTTCTGGCCATCCACAATATGTAGATAATATAAATACTAAAGAAAGTGTGAATAAACTGCTTAAGTTGTTTTGTTCTTACATATTTTTGTTGTGGTTCCAAGAAGTCTTAACAGGATTTAGGAATTAGAAGAAACAGAAGATAGAGAAGATCTGTTTTATAAGGAACTGAACCCAGCTTTTTGTTAAATAACATCATTGAGCATGCTGCATGCAGGTTGTAAAGGATATCACATCCGATGCTTCCACTGAACCTTGTTCTGAGAAAAGATATTCACCAGATTCCTTCTCGAGCGAGTACAGCAGTCCTCTAAGCAAGGTGAATATCTTTTGTGATTTCTTTTCTCATAGATATTCTTTTTCCTATCCCGATGCAGTCTAAAACTTCTCATTCATCTTCTGCTTGCAATACTGCATGTAATGAAGTTATTGTGTCACTCTGTTATGATATAACTGCAACATTCTGCATACATAATACATGAATCGTATCATATAATCATAGTTCTAGAATAATACGTTAGCAAGAATATTATCCATTTTTGCGCATTCTGATGACACAGAATTCATCTGTAACTCATTCTGCATGGCTGAGTTCTGTTTCTGACTGTTTAAAGTTGAGAGGTGACAAGAGAAAGGAAAATGAGATAAAAATGTTGCTATTTTCCCCCCGGGGGGGGGGGTGGTTGAGCATCTTCCTTTTACTCTATTCTTATTGTTTTCAGGTTCAAGTGTTCAACTAGCTGCATGAATGATGGGCTTTACATATCTAATCTGTATGATTAGCTTTGCTTGGGTGAACTTGTATCTTGGTTCATCTAACTGGTTCCTTTCATACAGGAAAGCACTCCTTACACGTGGGAGAAGGACGAGGCATTGTCAATGCTTGTTGATATGGGATACCCAGTTGAAGAGGCAGTGAAAGCTATTGATACATGTGGTGCGTGCATTCTTGTTGCTGTTGTTGTATCATATACCTTGTTAACTTTTCCTATGTTTTATTTTCTATTTCTTATTTCTTGTCTCATTTTCCCACCCACTGGAGTAGGACTACAATTTAATATGGCTATACAAATTTTGAGAAAGAACTATTTGTTAACTTTCTTCCTCGTGAGCTTAAATGTCCCTGTTGTGTCAAGTTACACTGTTGCACATGCCCTTATTAAGGTCATAATTCAATCTGCAAAGGAATACTGCGGGGGTACATTTTGACCACAGAATGTTGATTTTGTGCAGTTAAAATTTCTTCCCAACTAGCAAGTTTGCTGATATTGAATATTTGATTCCTTGTGCTTGTAATATTGGTTCACCTTGTTTTGCATGCAATATAGTTTATAGCTGTACAACCAAATGAGCTTCACTAAACATAGAATGCAATAATTTGGGGATTCTCCTTCTATTTGGCATATGAAATACCATCTGCAAATTTCCTTGGTTGAGTTCTTTTTAACGTTTGGTATACCATAATGACATTTGGCAGGTCTAGATGCTCAAGTTTGTGAGTTAACAGATTTCATCTGCGCTGCTCAATTAGAAAAAGAAATTGACTCCTATCCTCCAGACTTACCTAATCAACAAGAAGTTGAGACTTTTTATACACGTCAACAGGTTTGTTGTATGATCCTTCTACATTAGTTATGAAAGTTTACCTTTTTATAACACTAATCAGTGGTGTTACTAGCAAGTTCTCATATGCTTCTTCCGCTTTGATATAGACAAGGGATCGATATCCAATTAAGAGAAAGCGAGCAAGTACCATAGTTCCCCGAGAAGATGACTATCAGACAATGCATCTTCCGAATCCAATGATAGGATTTGGTGTACCTGATTATTCTTGTCATATGGTTGCAAGGAAGCTCCCAGAAACAGTTGCTGGTCCACCATACTTTTATTATGAAAATGTGGCCCTCACTCCTAAAGGTGTTTGGCCTAAAATATCGAGATTTTTATATGAGGTCGAGCCGGAGTTTGTAGATTCCCAGTACTTTTGTGCTGCAGCAAGGAAGAGGGGATACATCCATAATCTTCCTATCAACAATCGCTACCCCCTCAAACCAGTCCTTCCTTTGACTATCCAAACGGCTGTACCCTCGACAAGAGATTGGTGGGCTTTTTGGGACAAAAGAACACAGCTCAACTGCCTTCAGACTTCCATTGCTAGTGCCAAACTTACAGAGAAAATAAGAAAAATGGTTGGGAAGTATGGTGATGAACCTCCTCCGGATATCCAGAAGTATATACTTGGAGAGTGTAAAAAGTGGAACTTGGTCTGGGTTGGAAAAAACAAAGTGGCACCTCTTGAACCTGATGAATATGAGATGCTGCTAGGATTCCCAAGGGACCATACCAGGGGTGGTGGAATCAGCAGAACAGACAGATACAAATCACTAGGCAATGCATTTCAGGTTGCTATCTTCTGCATCTTAGAAAAAGGTTACTTGCACACACGCAATGCATTTCAGGTTGCTATCTCTGCTTCTTAGAAAAAGTTTACTTGCACGCACTCACGACAATTATGCACGTTACATTGTGAGTCAAACTATGTCAAATGTGCAAGTGCGAGAGGGATCTGCATTTGCTGTAATTGGGGAGTGACTGCACGGCGTATAGTCGAATTCTGACCGTTCGATCTGTGATCTGATAGTCCAGATCGCAAATCATTTTATATTTAAAAAATAAAAAATAAAAACAAACTGCAAGCTGTGATCTGGACCATTAAATCCTAGATCAAATGGACAGAATTCGACTGCACGCCATGCAGTAATCCTAGCAACTGCGGCGAATCCAGATAGAATGGTATAAGGAGAAATTTTTGTTTGCTCTAATTATAGCATTTACCTTCATTCACTCAATAAATAAAGAATTTTTAACATTTATAATTTCCAATATTTAGAAAATTAATAATTTTAATATGTGTGAGTCTCGCAAAAATAGCATATGAACAACAAAATTGTCAATTAGTTTATTGGATGGGATCAATGATGTTTTATAATTATATTATAGAAGAAATTTTAAATTTGTAAGGAGTAATGTATGTATTACTCTTCTTCTTATTTAACTCACTGTTGGTAAGTTTCTGCTATGATCAGCTCATTAAGTGCAAGTAAATGGAATTTTTTTCAGGTTGATACAGTTGCCTACCATCTCTCAGTTCTGAAGAATCTTTATCCAAATGGCATGAGGGTGCTGTCCCTCTTCTCTGGAATTGGGGGTGCTGAGGTTGCTTTGCATAGGCTAGAAATACCCCTTAATATTGTTGTATCAGTGGAGATAGCTGAAGTGAACAGAAACATTATTCGCAGTTGGTGGGAGCAAACAAACCAGAAAGGAAAACTTGTTGAAGTTGCAGATGTACAAGCTGTCACAGCAGATAAGGTGGAAAAGTGGGTGCATTCTTTTGGAGGGTTTGATCTCATCATTGGTGGGAGTCCTTGCAATAATCTTGCTGGAAGGAATAGAGTGAGTAGAGATGGGCTTGAAGGCGAGCATTCATCACTCTTCTATGAGTACTTCCGGATTCTTGACTTGGTCAAGGTGTTAATGGGTAGATACTAGATAGCCCCATGGAGGATATGTGAAAAGAATTTAGATTTCATTCATAACTTCATTTTTTCCCCTCAAATATTAGGAAGTAAAAGTTTGAAGGGAAATTGAACTAATCTGGATTATAAAATAGTTCAGACTAATATCAGGAGGCAAAACCCTTATAGCATATATTGATTTACTATGTACTTTTAAAATTTACAAAAGCCTCTCTCAAAATATTCATAAATCATATTTTAGTCTTTTGATTTTAATCAAAATTTATCTTCAATAACAAAATATTCAAATACTTCATATTGTTTATTTTAAACCTTTTTTTTATTATTTTATTGACAAAAAAATTCAAATTTGCATTTTAGTCATTTGTATTATTTTTTTATCTTAAAAAACGGAACTGCATATGCTTTTAAAATAAAATAGAGATTCATTTAATTTCTTTAAACTTCAAAAAATTAAAGTTTTGACGATCTCAATATTACAGCAGGAACAGAAAGAAATTCTTCGTCGTTATAAAAGACCTGTCTTTCAAAATCAAAGGAGCAGTATGTTGCTAATAACCTTATTCATCCATTACTATAACTCGATTAAAATTTCTTATTGGCAATGTTTCTGATGGCAGGAACAAAGAGTGGCATGTTGGGTTTTCAAGATAAATCAGGATCCATTACACTAATAACTAGAACCACTACTAAGATCGACAACATTACAGACGTCATGACTTAAATCCTGAATCCATTTGTAACCAAAATCATGTACCTGAATCTGAGACAATCTTTCTTTCATTATCACCAACTCTTACATGACTTCTCTTTTTTCATAACTCTTAGATGACTGCTTCAATGAAACTACAATTTCATTATCCTAACGAGAAAGGATTGAGTTAGCAAAAAGACTGCAAAAAAGAGAAAGGAAGGGGTTGAAGGGAGTGATAGAATACAAAGGCAACTCAGATAGAAATATCATTAGGAGTCAATTTTATA
>JANHAO010029534.1:0-10352 GCA_026873985.1 Saraca asoca
TTCCCATGTATCTCATTCCTGGGAATGAGATTCCCAGGAATAAAATATTCCTAGGAATAAAATATTCCATGAACCAAACATACCAGTTTTAATCTCTATGGTTATGTACGGGATCCGCCCATCCGTGTCGTGTGCCATTGCAAGCATCAACTCATCTACATATAAATGGACTACTGAGATAGAATTTTTGTTTGATTTCACATACAGGCATGTTTACATGAACATCTGTAAAAGCTTGACTGTGAGAAAAATGAATCAATCCTCTTGTTACATGCTCTTGGAGCTTGTTCGAGGTCATACCTTTCGCAGTTTACACACTTTTTGTTCTTCACCTGCTATCTAAAAACGTTGTGGCTAGTTCACATATTTTACCTCTTCTAGTGAACCATTCAGAAAGGCAAATTACAGATCTAATTGAGGTATCTTCCACTTTCCATTGGCTGCAATTGCTACTACCAATTTTACTGATTCTATTCTGGCTACGGGTGAAAAAACCTCTTGGTAATCAAGTCTAGGTCTCTGTAAAACCCTTTGGCCACCAATCTGGCTTTGCACTTCTCCACTTCTTCATCTAGTTCTATTTTTGTTTTGTAAACCCATTTCACCTGAATTGGTTTCTTGTCTCTTGGAAAGTGAACTAGCTCTCAAGTTTTGTTCTTTTCTATTGCATTAAGCTCCTCCTTCATTGCTTTCACCCAAGTCTCTTATTTCACAGCTTTGTCAAACCTTATTGGTTCACAATCTGCAAAAGAGCCATATGAACCAAATCACCATCTTCAGTTGCTAAGTTATCTGGGAATAGTTCAAATCCACTTAATCTTGTAAAGGGTATTCTTGTTCTCTGGGGTCTGAGATTCTATGGATTAATCACAGAATTACTGACTAGAATTGTCTGGTTTTCTTGTTGCACTTCACTTCTGTCTATTCTGATCAGTAACTTCTTTCCGATTCCAGGTGCTGGACTCATCATAGATCACATCCTGCTCACAAACACCTTATTAGTTGAGGGATCAAACATCTTATATCCTCCAGGTAAATGATATCTAATCAGTACAGCCTTTTCACTCCTATCATCCAACTTTCTTTTCTTCAGGCACATGAGCAAAACACAATGATTAAAATACCATCAGGTGTTTTAACAAATGGTCTTTTCCCGGTCCAGACTTCTTCAAGAGTCATCTTGTGCAGAGATTTCATCGGGCATCTGTTAAGTAAGTAGACTGCAATGTTAACTGCTTCACCCAGAGATTGCTAGGCATTCCTTTAGTCTTTAATATACTTCTGGCCATGTTCATTATAGTTCTATTTCTTCTTTTGACTAAACCATTATGATGTGGTGTATAAGGAACTGTAACTTCAAGAACTATCCCATTTTGCTTACAGAAATCTACAAAATCTACTGAATTGAACTCTCCTCCTCCATCTATTCTTAGCACTCACAGGCCTGCCATATTGTTTTTCTTTCATTTTCTTGAACTGTTTAAAATCTTCTACAGCTTAATATTTGTGCTTAAGTAACTGAATTCAGATCTTCTTGCTTTAATCATCTACAAATGTGATGGAATAGTTGTTTTTGCTGAGTGATTAAGAGGACTACATACGTCTGAGTAGACAAGTTTCAACAGATTAGAGGCTCTTTTAGTAACTGATTTTTAAAAGGGTTTTCTATGTTTTTTTCCTAAAAGGCAGGCTTCACAAACCTTTTCAGGTTGTTTTATAATAGGCAAACCTAGTACCATCTGATCCTTGCCTAATGAATACAAACTTCTAAAATTTAAATGGCCATACCTCAAGTGCCATATCCAATTTTCATCTGTTGATACCGCAGACAAGCATTGATATTTCCCATTTTGGATTTCTATCTTGAATGTTCTATTTTAAGATAGGGGCTAAACTGTTTTGAATTTGTTGTATAATATTTACAGGTATCCTTGTTCCATTTTCATCCTATAACCTTTATCAAATTATTGACTCAGGCTTAATAGATTGTTCTTCATAGCAAGTACATAGAACACATCTGACATGTATGCACGATTGCATCCTTCTATTGAATCAGAATCCTAGCTCTCCCTTAAACTGGCACAGTGCCTCATCTGCAAATTTTACCTGGACTTCATAGAGCTATCCAATTCAATGAACCAATTTGCCCTTCCTGTCATATGGTTTGAGCAACATGAATCAAGAAACTAGGAATTTGAACCAGATTCATCCAAACTTGAAGTTACCATAAGAAAAGCATTATCATCAACCTCCTCTTCTTGAACAAATTTAGCAGCCTCCTCCTTTTTCTAGTTACTTTTCTTTAGTCTACATTCACTGGCAAAATGACCAAACCTCTCACACTCAAAGCACTGTATGAGAGATTTATCAAACTTTTTTCCTCGGCCTCTCCTTCTTGTGTTGTTCTTCTGCCAATGTTTTGAACTACTTTGCCTTTCTTGACTGGAATCATCTATCTCCCTTGCATGAGATTCACTTGTCTTGGAACCTCTACCATACGAACCCTTGTGACTCCCTGCCACGTTCCCAAAACCTCCTTTCTTTCCTATCTTCATCATTAGAACCACAATTTGATTTCATTTTTAGCTGGGATCGGAAAGCCTGCTTAACTACTTTATCATAAACTCTTTCATTCAGCCTCCGCACATGTGCCTCTAGAGTTCCCTGCAACTCATTAATGGTCATACTAGACAAATATTTGGATTCTTCAATAACAACAATAACGTAATCATATTTCAAAGGTAGTATTCATAAGACCTTCTCAATTATAGTCTGATCAGTAATCTTGTCTCCATTTGTCTTCATTTGGTTTATCAAAGCCAAGACTTTGGTGAAGTAATCATTGGTACTTTCTTTGTTATCCATCTACAGCAGCTCAAATTGTCTTCTCCAATTTTGCAATCTGACTTTCTTGATCTTTTCTGCCCATTTGTAGCATTTTTCAAGGATATCCTAAGCTTTCTTTGCAGGTGCAGCTCTTGCAACCTCTTCAAAAATGTTATTACCTACACTTCCAAGAACAAAAAAACAAGGCCTTGCAGTCTTTCTTCTTATTCTATATGTGAATCTTCTTCCGAGCTTCTGTAGCATTCTCTTTTAAATCTTCCTCACCCTTGGTTAAAACATCAAACAATTCTTGATAGCTAAACATGACTTTCATCTGAATAGACAATATGTCAAAGTTTCTCGCATCAAGAACTGGAAATCATGTGTGAAAGAACCCACTTCCACTGGCCATTCAAACCTATGCTCTGATAGCACTTCTATTGGGACAGAGAAGCATAAACAAGAAGAACAACTGAAAGTGATAAGAGAGGGAGATGGAGAAATAAGAAACAAGAGAGGGAGAGAGAGAGAGAGAAATGAAGCTAAAAGGAAAATGCAATTTTATTTCGTAAGGGGAATCAATCTTTACAGAGCAATCCAACCTGTCTTTTACAGGATAATTGAAGTAACAGACATATTCAACCACTTACAGTAACTGAAACAGTTAACGAAAATTTACACAGCCTACATGTTGACAGCCCACTCGGGATGCTCCCACTCTAACTCTCCTTCTCAGCCTAATGCTTCTTCACAATCCATCTCTCAGGATGCTACACCCGAAGACGGTCTTTGGCATCTTTCACAAGTTGATCCTACACCTGAAGACCCTCAATTGGATGACCGTATCGATCCTACACCTGATGCTCTTAGTACATTATCATCCAATGCCACTAAGAGTAAGCAAACAAGTCGATGCTCTTGTAAAGTGACAGGTAATTATGACAAATATCGTTTCCTTTTCTTTTTCTATAAGAAATGCTACAAAATATCACCTTTTTTTTCCTTGTCTTAATAGATAAGGATGATGTGATAAGGGTAAAGAAAATAAAAGTTGAAGAAGTTTGGTCATTAGACGATGAAGAAGTGGTAATTGAATCCAGCAAAGATAATCGTCCCATACAAAATGAGGGAGGTCTCTCTTCAGGGGCCATTGGTCATTTGACTAGGATTGAATTTGCCATAGACTAGGAGAATTAGCCAATCATGCTGGATTTGGTTAAAGATGATATCTTAGCTAGATTGGTGATTGTATATAATGATAGTCCTCAAATATTTATAATTTATAATTTATGATTCAATCAATAACTAATGGTATTTTCTCCTTCTTTTTTTTTTTATAGTTGACACTCATTTTGATTTAGAAAGTGATTCACAAAGCAAGTCCTTCGGAAAAGGTGAAGAGATTATAGATTAAGTTCGTACAATGAGGATTATGAGCCTACTTTGACCAAGGAGAAAAAAAAATGATTAGAATTGCCTTAACAATGTTATTAAGGAGTATTGAAAAGGTTATGTGCTCATTCCCGATAGTAAAAAAATAAGTTAATTAATCATTTTGATTCAATATAACTATGCTTATAAACAAAAACGTAAGGTAGTTAATCACTTAAATTTATATTTGCAAGAAATGTATGAGAAAAATGTAGAGAATAGAAGCAAACAAACTATTCAACGTACTAAAAGGTCTAAAACATTTGCTCAAAAAAAAGTTGAGATAGCAGTATAACTTATATCATTAAGCAAATAGAATTTGTTTCTTTTAGTTTTGTTTAAATTAAATACTTTTGTCAAAATGACAGTGGACAACCAGTTAGTCAAATAGAATTATAGGATGTGACTCATTGGAAGACAAATGGATCATATGTCAATGATAAAGCAAGAGTCATAGGAGTGAGGAATAAAGTGAAAATTTTGTTACTTTAATAGTATTTATTAATTGATATTTTAATATTTATTACACTTACTCAATATAAATTGAACGAGGCTTTGAGCCAAGATGACCCATCATAACATTTAGTATTATCTCTAGATAATACGTTTGAAAAAGTTTTTGGAAAGGAGTATTGAGACTATATTCGTGGTCTAAGTAAGGGAGTTTGCCCCATTAACATGTTTAAAAACAATGCTAAATGATTTGACATAATCCACTCTAATAGTTCCTCTTATAGTAATCCTAATTCCATGCTTTGAAAAGAGGTTGAAAGTTTAAAATTACAACTCGACCAAACCAAGGATAAGCTCCACCAAAATGAGAATAAGTTGAATAAAACACAAGATAAAGTGTGTTACATAGAGTCTATGCTAGATTACATCAAGGAGATAGGAAGGCACATTCCACCTCATTATACCAACTTGGCAACAGCTAATCAGTAGATATAATTTCGTTTATTTACTTAGTAGTCATGTTAGTGTCTATTGGTTTGTGTGGAAGTGTTTGATGGCGTTTGTGCTGCGAGTGTTTATGTTGCTACTTCACTAAATTTGGTGATAGTTGGATAGATTGAATTAGATTTGCTGCTAGGTTTGTGTGAAAGTGTGAGGGTTACCTTTTACTTCAATTAATTCATAACACAATTTTATCTAAAACCTCCCGAGTGAACTATCTATCAATCACAAGAAATTCAGTTTAAGACCAAACTTAACTATTTTTCGGCATTTATCTTTATCCCACACCAATTTAATCCACTCCTGTAGTTAGTCAATTACATATATGAGCAAAATGAAAAGATATTGGGACTCATAAATTTGCCTAAACTCTTCTTCATTAGAGTGATTCACAAAAACATAATATTTTGAATTATGTCACATAAATAGCTGGGTCTCTATTCTCCCTAATGGTATAGAAAATGTTTTTAGTTCCATTATAATATTGAAATCTCAGCATTAACTTATGTTGTATTTTGACAAATCAGATATTTTGATTTCATAATTTCTATTCATTGCTTGATGCTTTTAAAATTTTAGATAATTTTTCACATAAATACCTTGATATGATAAGCAATGAGACGGATGTTGATATATAGTATGATGATGTAGGCTTAGATAGATCACTCTTAGTATTGCTAAAACTATACAAAAATCATTGATATTGGATTTTCCCTTTGTGTCAATATATCCCAGGATGTAAGTAATCATATAGTATATTGCATTGTTGTTTTCTTTCCTTCTCCTAGTAAAGGGAGACTTCAATTTGATATATTGTATCTTACTTGGCAAAATAATTAATCCTTGAGGCATGTTAATGTGTAAATGCATTTAAAAATGTGTTGTTCAGTTTATCCTATGCAGTTGTGACGACTGTGCATTATGTTTGAAAGACTTATTTTTTGTTTACATTGTTTACTAATGGGAATTTTCTGTATCATGATCTTATAGAATGGTGACCAAATTGGCCAATTATCTCCCCAAAGAATAAAATTCACCTATACATGCAAAAAGAATTTTAGGAGGGAACAACCAAGATCAAAATGTTGTTAACCTTTGCCGGTTCCTATAGACAATTTTATGGCTTTTAGTACTTTAAAGTATTTTATTTATGATATATAAGACAATTTACATTTCAATCTTTTAAACCTAATAGAATGTGATTTCATGATTATAGTAATTTATTATTACATTGGTTTGCATCTTACCTTATAAGAATAAGTAAAAATTATTGGATTGATACATAAAAATAAAAGGTGAAAAATTAAAAAATATATAATAAAAATATTAGGGGGGCGGTAAGAGACTCCTCTAAATTAATTTAAAAAAAAAAATACTTTAAGGTAGTTTAAACCACTGCCACTTGCAAAATAAATTTTAAAAAAAAAACAATTAGAGGCGGTTTAAATCCTCATCATTTGAAAATAATTTAAAAAAAAAATAGAAGTGATTTAAATTGCCATCATTTATAACATAATTTTTTTTAATAAAATTAGAGGTAGTTTAAACTGCTACTATCTATGAACATACAGGTGACCAACCTCCGATATATTAATTGCTGCTAAATATGGCTCAAGCACGAAATTCCAACACTTGGTCTAAACCATCGGCAACGTAGATGAGGCAGTCAGTCTCTTGGCAGTCTGGTGAATTGTTTCAAAATGCATTAGAGATGATTCAAACCGCCACCAAGTGCTCTATGAAACTATAGCCATTTACAACTATTTTTTATAGTGGGTGGTAAAAGAATTGGTAAAAAATTTTCTTATTTTTAATACAATTTTTTACATATGAGATCTTATTCTTCATCTCACAAGATGTATAACATCATATGAGATATTATGTGTAAAAGATAGTGATTGTATAAAGATATTATATAGTTTACACATCAAACATATATAAAACTTGATTATATAGTTTATTATATACTATTAGGTTTGACAAGATGTATCAAACAAAACCTTAATATATGCAAAATTCAAATGAAGTTGATGTTTAATAAATAGAATATTTCTTATTTCATTTCTAAATATTCAAGTGCTTAAACAAATAAAGTAACGAAGCTTAGATTATCTCGCAAGTGGCCCAATCCAATAACATTTGGGTCAAATTTCTATTTGACAACTACTTTTGGGTGGAATCAAATAGAAATATAAAACAACTACTTTCAGCAAGTTCCCAACATTTGTGGGGCCAGAATTCAATAAATCAAAGGGCACGAGTTGTGACACATGATCAAGGTACGTGGCGTTCACTGCCACTCGGATTGGCGGAGGCTAACACCAATACTATACCAGTTGTTCATAACAATCGATTGTATGGATGGTTGTGCTTTTACTCAAGCAGCATAGTCATGGCCTAGGAAAAATATCGACCGTCCCTGGCTGGGGCGTTTTATTAAAGTATTTCAATTCCATCAATTTCTTACTTGTTAATTTCTTTCAATTTAAAGAAAGAAATATATAATCTTTTATTTTGATACTCATATTTTTTTTTTCAGACTCACTATTTTAATAAAAAAAAAAAGCTAAATTACTCTAATATTTTTTTATAATTTTATTTAATTTCTAATTAGATTCCTATAATTCAAATTTTTTTATTAGATTCTTATATTTATTTTTTATTTCTAATTAAATATTTCATGTCATCTTTTATTAGATTTTACTAATAATTAACTCACTTAGACAATAATCTATTAGTGGTTTATGAAATAAGAACAAGTGATCCATCGTTTTTCTCTAAAAATGAAATAAATTTATAAAATATCCTAATTTTTTCTAAGTTCTTTCTCACTCAAATAAAAATAAAATTTATATGAAAACTCTCCATCAATAAGCGTTAAACAATATCAAAAGAGCATTATCAAAATGTGTCAAATGCTAATAAAATCTAACAAGAAAATAATAAAAAGTATCCAATTAAAAATAAAAATAAATATAAAAATTCAATTCAAAACTTTTAAATTATAAAAATCTATTTAAAAATTAAGTAAAACTATGGGAGTAATAGAATAATTTAATAAAAAAATGATATCAATCTCTCCTCTAAATTCACATATTATATTTAAAAAAAATGAAAGGATCCATATTCCTAACAAGGATCTAGAAGCGGTATGTTTTTGAAAGTTTTAGAACCTTGGATTTACATGAATTGGTTGTTAGTGTATTCTAAACACTTAAAGATCAAAATTAACAGTTATAGCGGAAGCTAGGTTAAGCCAGTTACCTCCAGCCATTGATACTTTGTTATTGCTTCTCCTTTCTCTGTCCATTGTGTTTGAGAGCTTCTAATGTCTTTTAATTTCTCAAAATGATGATGGTTCTTATGTATGGATGGTTGATAACAATAGGGATCCAAACACCCTATTTAGAGAACTTTCGGCCCATCACCAAAGCTTTAAGATTTTCAGTTATTTAGAAATTATCTGAACCAATTGCAAATCTTAATCCTATTGGTATTGTATATTGGCTAAAAATAGAAGATAAAGGCTTGCTATTTTATCTATTCCTAAATTTCTAGCAAGTTGTTGCACTAGTCTGGATATCCTCATCCCACTGGTGCAAATGGCCTAGCCTTATCCTCCATTCTCCCACTTGGCCAATATACATACCAGAATTTGCCAAGGTAAGAAATAAATACATCAATCATAGCGATAGTTTCTCTTATAATGAGTATTATCTTCCATGTATCACATGCATTTGCATCTTAGCATTAGTTTAGAATACTGGATGGATAAACACTATGTTTATTCCAAATCCAAACTTTATTGATATTTCTCTAACAAATAAGTATATACACATATATAAGACAAAATGAAAAAAAAAATCATGACTGAAGTAGAGTTTCATTAAAAATAACACTGTCTCATACAATAAAATCAAACTAAAGGACCAAGGCCTATGCGTTCTACAAGATCCTTAAACATGAATGGTGGCATGCCTTTTGTCAAAGGATCTGCTATCATTAATTCAATGCTAATAGGCTCAATGACCACTGATTTGTTCTTAACATGTTCTCTTATAGCTAAGTATTTAATGTCGATGTACTTATTTCAGTCACTACTCTTATTATACTTAGCCACAAAGACTGCAGCTGAATTATCACAAAATATCTTTCATAGCCTCGACATAGAATCAATTATTCTAAGCCCAAAAATGAATCTCTTTATCCATACACCATGCATTATAGGCTCAAAACAAGAAACGAACTTAACCTCCATAGTGGAAGTAGTTGTCAAAGTCTACTTCACACTCTTCCATGATACAGCTCTACTGGCAAGCATGAAAATGTACCTAGATGTTAATTTATGCTAATCAACGTAGCCAGCAAAGTCTAAATCTAAATACCCAATCACTTCTAGGTTATCCGTTCATCTGTACATAAGCATGTAGTCCTTCGTTCCTTAAAAGTACTTCAAAACTTTCTTAGTAGCTCTCTAGTGGTCTATACCTAGATTACTCTAATATCTTCCTAACATACTAGTAGCAAATGCTATGTTAGGTCTAATGCAAACTTAAGCATACATTATGCTGCTAACAACTGAAGCATAAAGGATGTTCTTTATTTGCTCCCTTTCGAAATCATTATTGGGACATTAGTTCAAATTGAACTTGTTCCTTTTAACAATGGGGGCAACACTTAGTGAATAATTTTTCATTCGAAATCTTCCTAAAACATTACTGATATAGGTTTCCTATGACAAACCTAGAATACCTTTATGTCTATCTCTAAAGATCTTTATGCCAATGACATAAGAAGCATCACCTATATCCTTCATATCGAAGTTTTTAGAGAGAAATTGTTTCACCTCATATAACAAACCCTTATCATTGGATGCAAGCAAAATATCATCCATATACAGAATTAAGAAACAAATCTTGTTCCGACTAACTTTATGGTATATACATTAGTCCATGATATTCTCTTCAAAACCAAAGGAAGAGATCACATTATGGAATTTTAAATACTAATGACAGGAAGCTTGTTTCAGTCTGTAAGTAGATTTCTTAAGCTTACCTACCAAATGCTCACCTTGACTAGAAGAGAATCCTTCAGGTTGTTTCATGTATACTTCTTCCTCTAGTTCCCCATTGAGGAAAGCT
>JANHAO010029535.1:0-10350 GCA_026873985.1 Saraca asoca
AAAAAATTTGTTTGAATGTAAATTTTAAAAATAAATATTTTTTTATTTTTTAAGATGAAAAAAATATATTTAATATTATTTATAACTTTATCATTAATAAAAATAGGTTTTGTTCTTATTTTTTAAAAAAATCTGAAAACAGTTATATACAAAAATAAAAAAAATACTTTACTGTTTCTTGAAAATTATTTTTTAGTTACACTTTTAAAAAATAATTTTTAAAAAATAATTTTTGAAAACAGATTGTCAAATAAATTTTTTTATTTTTATAAAACAGAAAAATAAAAAAATTGTTTTTGAAAACAAAATAGATAGGTTTCCAAACAGGCGTAAGTTTCGATGTCAATGTGTATGTTTCGATGTCAATGTGTATCTTGCATGATGAGTCATAAATTCTAAACGGTTTAAAAGATTTTGATGTTCACGCTTCAAAATGACCGGATACAGAAACCTTTGTCTGTGTCCAAAACCCCAAATAAGGGTCGCAATACAGCACAAAAGTATCTAAAGCTACTTGCCCCACATGCCTGATTGCCTTCATTCGCGCTTTTTAATACAGTATAACATATATGAGTGATATTTAGCATTTCTGGGTGATTGTTCACCTTTTAAATAAATCAAAAATAATAATGGGATTTTATTATTTTATTAATAGTTCATTTTATGATTATGTATATTATTAAGTAAATCTTGCTCCTTGTCATAAATTTAATATGATGTATTTTTTAGAGACTTGTGAAAAATATGTTTTATGTTATAATCTTGTGCTTCTTAAAAGACATGTTAATACGAAAAATATTAATGAACTCAAACATTAGTTATGGGTAATGTCCATCTTAATTTTAAGGATTTTATTAATAAAAATAAATGTGTATCACTACATTGATTTATTTATCATGCTAATAAAATTTTTGTTTTATTTTGAGACATGAGAACTTTTGAACTTCCGAGAAAGTGTAATACATAGAAAGTTATTCTACCTACATGTGTTTAATTTTTTAGTTCATTTGAAGTTTGTTTGCTTTCTCAGTAAGCACGTGATTAAATGACTTTAATATATATTATATTCTCCAGTTTTGTGGAAGTTGATATTTATATTTTAAAGTCTCCAATATTTAATTTATCTCAATTAATTATTACCCATAATGTTTTTTGTAAAACTTATTATTTAATTTTCAGTTCCTTAGACACTTTTTTCTAAAATAATCAAATCAGATTTCATTGAACTTTCAGTAGACATTTTGTCTATGTTTTCTAATTTCAAGTTGCTAACTTGGTAGGAAGCAATGAAATTTTGATTTTTATGGCGGCAATTTTGATGTTTAAATTATTCTCATACATTTTGAGTTTAATTTGATAACTTCATTGTATTTGATTATTTTGGTAATAAAATTTTATACTAATGAAGTTCATTTAGTTTGTATATGTGTTTCTTGATGAAATATGAAATTGGGAGATGGTGAGGATATTAAACTGGCAATATAATGATAAAATTCTTGTTTCTCTCAAAGTTTATGGGTATGTTATTTACTGATTTATATTATTAAATTTATATTAAATTTTATTTTGTTTACATATGACTTGTGTGTTTTGTGAAATTACATGCCTATGTAAATTCACTTATGATCCATGTTTGATTGCTTAATATTTTATTATTCTCCACATTGTTGAGCATGTTGATTTGCTCTGCAGGTGCCACTATTAGTTCAAACGAGAAATTTAATCGTTAAAATTACATTAATTTATTTCTTGAAAAACATATAATATTAAAGAATAAATATGGAGACGATAATTATAGGTTGTTTTGTCTCGAAAAATTTTATTTGTAGAAGTGAATGTTGCTATCACAATAGTTCATTTATCAAACCAATATTATTTATATTTTTGTCATCTGGGTCAGTAATCAACTCACGGGGGTTATTGTATAAATTGGTTTAGGTGACATAGAGCTTTTAAATGATAATGCAAGTCTCGTGATCTGATTTTTTGGTTATGAACGATATGAGTATCAATCATAATCACTTATTAATAGTTACTAACCTTTATCCATTTTTCATTATCTATTTCTATTCATACTTGTTTCACTGTTATTAGTCATATTTACTCTATTCCAATTTATTGGTTTCAATATTAAAGACTTATAAAATAAAAGTAGGACAATTTGAAATACGAGCATATTTCATTATATACAATGATATTGCCCAGCAAGCACATGTTGGGTTAAATATTCATTCATAATTGACATGCAAGTTCCTAATTACATCAAAATCTTTTGTTAGGAAAAAAAATCATTTCCATACCACCCTGTGTTCTTTTAAGAGCAAAATAATTAAAAGTTAGATTAATCTATGATTTATCATGAACCTAAAAGTATATGTTAATGTAACTAAACCATGTGACCACACTATTTATAGTTTCAAAAAATAAAAAAATTAACAAAATACATAGCTTACTAGTAGACCTCTAGGGGTTAAACTATCCTAAGGTTATCATAAGAAAGATATTTGGTGGTTCCATGGATATAATCTCCATCTCATGTTGTACTTTGCAACCCATTAAATTCAAAATGACAATATAGTATATTACAATTTCATAAACTCCTAGTGGAGTCGAAATAGTTGTAGAAAAGGTGTCAAACATGATTTCCATTTAATCACTATTTATGCTTACTTATCTGTGGAAGGATTAACTGCAATGTCTTGAGATCTTAGAAAATATTCCACAGAAAAGTGAGTCTAGGGCTCAGTGAGATAATTCATACCAAGCTTATGAATTTATCCAACAAACAACACATATATATATATGCATTAATATCATAATCAGGTAATCATTTCTCATCCCAAGTTTCATAAGCAAGTCATTAAGTTTCAAAAACTCACCTCTGAATGGTATTATATCACATTATTTATAGCACATTATACTAAATCAGGATTTTCATAGCCTTAAGTTGTCATCCTTAATCATTATGCTATTCAATCTCATTATATCACATGTCAATATTCCATAAAATTAATAATGCAAGTAAAAGCAAAATACATAACTAATCATTATATCACATGTCATCCCATGTTTGATGGGGAAATTACCATACTTAAATAATATCATTACTCACAATAATTATGTCAAAATTTCACATTCAATCTCAATCTCAATCACAGGGATTTCATTACTTGTTACATTATCATATTATCGTTTAGGGACAATTATTGAATTTATTGATATAGGAATCACTCATGTATGATTCTTACTTGCTTCATTTAAATAACTAGAATGCACACAAGACTAGACTAAAGGATTGAGAAAATTCTAGGAAGGAGAAGTAAATTCCTCTAGAAAGGTGAAAATTTCTAGTCATGTGATTAGAATCTAGAGTAGGATTACAATTAGAATCGCGAGAATTAGATAAGGAGGATTCAATCCTACTCAAAGAAATTCAATTCAAAATGTAAGTCTGCTCACCAACATTTGAAAACATTAAGGGAAGTCCAAGTTATGCACGTGACTAGAATTATGATTAGAATAAAAAAATAGGGTAGGATAGTTCGATTTGACTTGCAAGAATTTAGTTCAATTTCCAATTCAAATCACAAGACACAATTTAACTCGATTCCTGCAAGCATGATCACGATGATAGTGTAAAAAGTGGCGCTTCGACCTGTAAAATTTGGAAATGCAGAAAATAGCAAAACAAAATAGGGGAGACAACTTCCAAACTTACACGAAACCATAGGAGTTAAACACATGCTTTTAAGACTTAAAGATGCTTAAGCCTAACCTTTTCACCAAAAAACCAACCATTATTTCAACAAGATCATTCAAACTCAAACTTTATCATACCTATTTTTATCAACTTATTTCCACAATTAGAGGATTACAAGCAATAAACATAATATAGATCACAAGAAAGGTATGAATCATTCACCTTAGTAATAAAAAAACAAGAAATCTAATCAAATCTCATAAGAATCTCCAACACTCTTCAAGAACAAGAAAGAAGAGCATATTAGCTTCTTAAATTTTTCAAGGATATCTCTACTCAACTAATCATATACTATTATATTATGGTTCATTTGTATAGAAACAAGCTAAATATAATAGATTCACGCTCTAAAAAACACCAAGAAATCTAATGGGTTAATGGGTTGAACAGTAACATAACTAGTGACTATTGTTTCAAAAATTCATAACTCAGATTTTGCCCTATGAATTAACATGATTTTGGTATTGAATTAAAGAGGAAGAAGAGGGGAATCAATAGTAAAAATTTGAAAAATTATCATGGAGAGATGTGAGACTTACTTGAAGAGAAAGAGAGTATTGTAGAGAAAGAAAATGTATGTTACTTGTCGAGGAAGATGAGTTGCATAGATTGCAACTAGAAAAGGGTTGAAGGGATAAAGAGGTTGTAGCCTCTTGAGGGTAGAATAAGAAAATTATGCCTATTGACCTTCTGACTTCTAATTGACCATATTTTCTCCTTTATAAACTTTTCTTATTTCCTTAACTTTGAGTTTAAAATTGGTGTATTCACTGATCTCCAACAACCATTAAATTTTAACATAAATTAGTGAAATTGATTACCCTCATAGTGACTATAATTTTACTCTCACAGGGTATCCATAGCCCTAATTTCTATCTTTTTAAAGTTTTTCAAAAATTAAATTCTAAAAATATAAATTTTATTTTCTAAGCATTCACGATGGAAATTTCAGTTGCTTGAAAATTTCTAAAATTAATATAATCTATTTCCACCTTATCTGAATTCCTCATAACCTAAAATTATAGTTTTAAAATTCTCAAAAAGTTCAAATTTACCTTTTTAGATTTTTCTAAAAAGTTATTTTATTAACAAAATTATTTTTAAAAAAATTTGAGGTATTACAGTATCTTTCTACCCATAGGTGATAGAAGAAAGATTTCTATTTTGCCCCAGAAAAAATGTGACCTTTCTATTCACAAGTGCTAGATTTTATTTTCTTAGGAAATGTGCTTGTCATTTAATTAGCTTATTGTTAAAAAATTGGGGATGGCAATATGTCACATATTATTAATAGTGACTTTGGTCACTATATATTACCCATGTTATAATTAATAATTATGTTGAAATTCATTTCAACATGTTTATTAGGCTTCCATTTGTAAATTCTGGTGAGGTTCTGAAAGAAACATATAGAGATGGCCATGGCTTGACTGATATCCATAAGGATATTGTTTAATCTTTTATTTGTGGGGATATGTTTCTACTTATGAAATTCTTTGTATAAAGAATAATAATGTGTAAGGTTACTGGATAAGTGTATAATTTATGAGATATACTAATACAACAAAATGTTCATTAAATTATATGATTTTTTGAAAAGGTATTCCAAGACATCTTGCTGCAATATTTTAGACAGTGATACTTAAAGTAATTATATTTGTTAGTGAGTCAAGAAAAAAAAAGATAAAAATTTCAAAAGTTGATCATAATAACAGTTTTAAGTGGGAGTTTGAGTGAATATTGTATATTTTGCGCACAGATGGTTATACAATATATGCATTAGCTCTTATGAGAATATAGTTGGATTTATTTGAATTTTATTTTCAGCATATTCTTGAAAATATGTGTTCTTTTGCATATGAAATGTGGGAGTTTGCTAATCTTTGGTTATAATTGATATAAAAGTATTTTTTTTAAAAAAAAATTGTATATATGATATACATGTAATGATATTTAATTTGAGTAACTTTATTTTTCTGCATGACAAAAAGTATGATATACCAAGGCTGTATTTAAAATATTTTGATTTGTAGTGGATGATTTCTTTTTCTTAAGTGACTTTGATATATCCTTAATACATTTCTTGCTCATTTTCATCTGTTACAACTCTCATGATATCAAACGAAATTTGGCACGAGTTTTCTTTCGACTTTATGTATTATAAAGTGAAAAGAGGTGATAAAATATAATGTGTATAAAAATTGCTTACTCAACTAGGGTTTAAAATTATACTTATGATGGTTGGTTTTATCATGTAAGTAATTTTGTAGAAGAGTAATTGATTTATTTATAAGTCTAGTTTTGCCAGCAACCTTTCAAGTTTTGGGTTGGTTAGAAAAATGTGAATGTTGTTGTTTCTTAATAGATACAGAAACCCAAAATGTTGTTGTGATCATGAATTGTGATTTATTTTGAATACATTAACCAATTTATTTTAAGACTTTAAGTTATTTTGAAATGTTTTCTTGACCAATTGTTGAACGTCATTAAAATTCCAATTATATATTATAATGAGTTTTTCTTAAAGATTTAGGGATTTGAATCTTAGTTAACAATTATTATAGGTATTTTTGGAAACATGCAAAATAGGCTGACAAAAGTCCAATAGACGAGTTCAACTAGAAGAGGCCCAGCTCGTCCAAAATTAAGGTCACTAAACAAAGACACCATATCACTAGGTACGAGCTCGAATCACAGGACAAAGACAATAGCTTCAAGTTAATTGACAATAAGCTCTAGCTCGCTGGTTGAAACATGCTACCTTAGCCATTTTCCAGAAAACTCACTGTGGTTAAATCTCGAGAACAGGACTAACTTACAAATATCAACTTGCATGGCCAACTTAGATCCGTTAACTTGCAGGAACCTACTTGCAATTAGTTTATTATTTTCCTTTTCTATAATACAAGATTGTATACCCCAACAACTATAAATAAGGGTTGAGATTATTGTACAGGAGGAGGCTAGTTCTGAGAGATATACCCAATTTGGTAGAATCCCCTATAGCAAAGCATATACTTTGTAAACACATTCTCAGAAATAACATTATCATGGATGCAGGAGTCAACAACTGACTTTAGCCGAACCACGTTAAAATTCCTGGTGTCCTCTCCCTATTCTTCCTCTTCTTCTAACTCTCTCTTTCAAATTCAACTAGATTATAGTTTGGGGTTTATTGAATTTTTTGATTGACTGGATTCAGTTTCTACACTTTCTTGGTCGACCGGATCCCACCATCAATATTTTGGTGTTAGAATGAGGGCCCCATACTATATTCTGATTAATTTTCCATACAACTGTGATGGATAGAGGAAGAACCACTAAAAGTTCAAACACTCTAGCTAACCAATTGAAAGGTTACACAGAATAGCAGAAAGAACTAGTCCTTCCTGCAACGGACACTTCTGTCATCCTTGCTTTAGGTATTGCCACTAGCTTACTTCTAATAGACAACCGCCAATTTGTTGTTATTGTTTCCAAGACTAACGAAATCCAAACATGGCAGCAACGTCAAGAAACGATTGAGAACATGATGAAAGAACTGACTAAGGTAGTTAAAGTTCTTATGCAAGCACAAGCTCAAGGAACACAAAAATAGGTTGAGGTCACTGTGTCTAAAGGAGCACTCTAGCAGCCACATGAAGAGGCTCGAAAGGATAAGCTAATCAGAGTCCCACTCATCTAGCTCACGGACAAGATTAGAGGTTCACCGGGCTTGCCAGTGGAATTGTAATTAACACAAGAGCTCATGTCGAGTTGAAAACTCAAACAAAACTAGAAGGCATATGGCCTCAAGTTGCTACTCCCGTGGTCAAAGAGGTAGAAGGAATCAATAATCCTCTAGCTACTGATCTGGAGCACAAAATCTGATGATAGAAGAGTTACTCCAGAGGGTAAAATAATTAGAAAAGTGCCCTCGAGCTTAGAATAGCCAAGACCGCTATGAGGAAAGGACTCCTTTCACTAGAGATATAGAGACACAGTCTTTCCCTCACAAATTCAAAATCCTCCATGATCTCGCAATACAATAGGGATAATGATCCATACGACCACTAGATGCATTTAATGTGCAAATGGATCTTCAAACAACCAGTTCACTGGTCAAATGCCATGCCTTCCCAGCCACCCTTGGAGACATACCTCGGACGTGGTTCAGGAGTCTTCCAGCTTATAGCATTCACAATTAGGATGAATGCCAGAAGAAATTCATCAATCAGTATAAAGTATTAAAGAAGCAACTTGTGCCATTCTATCACCTCGTGATAGTCTTTCAACAAAAGAATGAATTATTAAAAGACTACATCACCCGGTTCAGGCACGAGGTCAACAATGTGGAGAATCCATCCAATGAAAGTATCCTAATAACAATCTCAATGGGACTCCACAAGGATCGAAAGTTATATAAGAACATATACAAATCTCCAGTAAAGGACTTAGGCAAGTTTTATGAATGAGCTACCAAATAGATAAGGTGGGAAGAAACCTTTGGCTTAAAGGAGTCTGATCATAAGGACAAGGTGAACAACTCCAATTAGAATGAAATGAGGAGCAATAACAGAAATAACAAGGGTAGCTCTGATAACTAGCCTATGAAAAAAGCCAGGATTGAGCAATCTAAGCATCAAAGCAACTACAGCATCCTATCGGACACTCAAGATAGAATATTTGCAATAGAAAATGATAAAGAGGACTTTGGGATGCCTAATCCTATAAGAAGTCCTCTTTGGTGCAAAGACACTGGTAAGTTTTATTCCTATCACTATGAAGTCAGGCACAATACTTTAGATTGTCTAGCACTTAAAAATGCAATTGAGGATATGATCAAGAGAGGTCACTTAAGAGATTATGTGGTGCGACCTACAAGACAATGATCTCAGTAACCACAATAAGGTCCCAAGCAAAAGCAAGCATATGCTATAAAAACCATGTGATTTTGTAATGTCTTCCAAAAGTTAGTAAAAGTGCCAAGTTTCTCCTTAAAAGTACCCAAGTTTTTCCTAAAATTGTCACGACTATGTGATTGAATAAGGTTTCAGCAAAATGCTATATACAATGGAGCTGAAGTTCCCTCAGCTTGGAATACAGTACATCAACTCACCCCTTCTCTCAAAAGTGCCCCTTAGAAGCCATCCAGGGGAAACCCGTTGATACTCAAAGGATAAAATCGTGAGGAGCCATCCAGGAAAGAACCCGTCAATACTCCGAAGCATACAATATCTCAACATGCATATGACCTACTCTCTGGCACCGTATGCATGTAACCTTCTACTCAGTATGCATGTAACTTACTCTCTGGCACCGTATGCATGTGACCTTCTACTCAACATGTATACAACCTATTCTCTAGCATCGTATGCACGCGACCTTCTATTCAGCATGCATACAACCTACTGTTTGACATCGTATGCATGTGACCTATCATCTGGCAAATGCATGCATATGACCTACTCTCTGGCACCGTATGTATATGACCTACCATCTAACAAATGCATGTATATGACCTATTTTCTCGGCACCGTATGTATGTGACCAACTTTTCGGCACCACATGAATGTGACCTACTATTCAGCACCACATTCATGCGACCTACTCTGACTCAAGACTCAAGCCCATTAAGCAACAGGATTATTGTAGCTCGACCTAATACTCGAAGGCACTAAAATAAATTCATTGCCAGCTGAGGTTCAAAGCTAGCTAAGGCATTAAAGTGCTAAAATTCATTGTTCGCAAAGGCACATCTATGCGATCTATTATCTAGCAAATGCATGTGTACGACTTACTTCTCGGCACTGTATGCATGTGATCTATTATCTAGCAAATGTCTGCATACAACCTACTATTTGGCACTATATACATGTGACCTATCATTCAAAGGCACAGCTCTCATGTGACCTATCAAAACAGTCAACTTATGCTAATAGAGGCGCAACTCTCATGTGACCGATCAAAGCATTTAACCTATGTTAAGGTGCAGCTCTCATGCGACCTACCTGGACACTCTACTCATTACCAACTGAGGCACTCTAGTGCTTACACTTATTACCAGCTAAGGCACTTCGATGCTCGAAGACGAATTAATATGATCAATTGGTCATTCAACTTAATCACTATTTCTTTAACTGTGATTTGTAGGAATCTATTCATAGCAACTTACATATTATCTTCTGCGATATTCAAAACATCCAACGTGATGCACTTGGAAAAGCAAGGAAATATGAAAAAATTCATTAAAAACCTTTTTCAACAAGGCAAATGTATACATGAAGATTCAAGAATACAAATCAAAATAAGCCTATAGTTATCATTGTTATAGTGAGTTTTATCACTCAATATTACGCAAGTGCACGCAGTCAAATGAATAGTATAGAGTGAGTGAGTATCGTCTCCATAGGGATTGAATTTCTTGCAACTTAAATATAAAAATCCAATGAAGCAATAATAATTTCTTGAGCTAATTAAGATGACTAAAAGAACAAAATGACACTACTGAATACTAAAAGAAAATAGGTATTGAATTTCCTAGAAAAGTGGATTAATGTGTGAATTAGCTAGTTGAGATTGATGAATCCCTTTAACATGCAATTCCTGCC
>JANHAO010029536.1:0-10349 GCA_026873985.1 Saraca asoca
AGGATGAGAGAGAAAGTGAAAGGTATATATGTATTTTTTCTCATTAATAAAGGGTATAATTGTCTTTTTTCCTACAAAAAACATTTCCATGTTATGGGAAACTAAGATTCCCAACCCCCCATGGGAATGTTTTTGTGGGAAAGTTGGCTAAAATGATTCCTGGGAATCTTAGTTTCCTAGGAATGTATTTTTAAAATATGGCTATCAAACATGGGAAACTTTGTTTCCCAAGTTAGGATTCCTGGGAAACTAAAAAGTTTCCCCCTACCAAACACCCCCTAACAGTCATTGTTAAAGAAGAACTATCGTTAGAAGTGATGGTTATGATTGACTTTTGCTTACAATGGCAACGACAAGGAGGCAAAGAATTGCTTTGAGAGTGGACATTGATAGGTTGGAAATAGAGGAAGTGCATCTGAGGTAAGTTTTGGATTGATCTATATAGATTGGTAGGTTTTTTACATTTGTTACTTATAGTCTATGATTTATAATATAGCAATTGATGACCTTCGATTTAAGATATAAGATCCTCCGTACTATGCATTTATTGTCCAATTGTTGTAGGTGAACTTTAGATTGAGAATTAGATAGTATATTATAATTGCAATAACTTACTAATGTCATGCCTCATTTCACAGCATGAAACCGGCGTGGAAGGTTACTATCAAGAAATCCTCTACAAGTCTTATCATGCAAAAATAACATACAATTAAACTAATACATATAAAAAAAATGCATATATCCATTTTAATGAAAATCCAACAAAGTTTCCTTTATTTTCCAAACACCTGACTTTATATAACAACATAATAATATACAGTGGTCTAGACTATACAATTTACATCTTATTGGGCATCCAGCAATCAAACACAATACATGTATATATAATCCTACTAATTGCCAGACTTTACACCACAGTTATATCTTAAATCTTCGCAAGAGGGGTCCACTCAATCACTGAGCAGACCCAAGTCTATGATGAGGTGGAGGGGTCGTATGTGTGTCCTTAGGCTCTGAAAAAAAAAAAAGGAAAGAGAGGAGTGAGTTTCATAGAAACTCAATGAGTAAACAATCCCATAATCACAAAAAAAAAACCTTATTTAAAAATCATGCTTGAAAGTGTGTATATATATATATAACCGAGAAGATATGCTTACCTGTTCTGTAGCCATAATTTAAATATACATTTGAAAACTATAATTCAGCAAGATAGTCAAGTACTTGAAAATATGATATTCAACAGCATAATAATAAACAAGAGAGAAAATCAGTAACTTTCTAAAATTTCATTTAATCTCAACATAATAAAACATTCAACTGGATCTTCAAAGAAAATTTAAAATGGCAACCATCCTGTTATAACATAATTCCCATCATAAGTCGTCCAACACATTTGCTGGACGCTCATGAACATATCCCGTCATAAGCCATCCAATATGTTTACCGGATGCTCATGAACATATATATCCCTACATCTCTCCATCCTTATTGCTTCTTCTCGGGACCGTATATAAACTCACAAGTGCACTTGAGGGTTACCACCCAATTTTTCAATGGATCAAGTATCTCAATCAATATTTAAAATATAACATGTAGCACAAAAATCTTTATTCAAGTAAGCAACATTTATGAAAACATACATAAATTTGTTAATGCATTTCCATATTCATTTCTCATATAGAAAAGTAGCATCATCAATTTCAATAATGTGAAACAAGATGAAAATGCATAAATTTAGTATGACAAACCATTTTATGTACACGTACACATATAAATATACTTTCGAACCCACTTCAATATATAGGAAAATCCCATTATCTTTAAGGATTAATAATATTCCATATAATAAAATTATTTTATATTTAAACATAGGATCATTAAGTGAGAAGGATTATCCACTCACTTTAAAAATTCCTTAGAAAGCTAAGTCAACTAAAGTTCCAAAAATTAGCCACTGGTGTGCTTATTCCTTTAATGGAAGCTTCACTGAAGCAAAGCAATGCAAAACAACAAGAGAATTCCAAATTTCTTCCAGTTAGAATAGTAAGGGTTTCAAGGAAATTTCTTGCAAACTAGCTATAGAGTTGCTATAGAATAAATCTTTTATTTTAGGACTGCTTACCACTGTCAATGTGTAGGTGGGGAGCTCAAAGCTGGTTGGATGATCATCGGCAAGCTTAGATTGGAGGCTAGCTAAACTACACCAGTGGAGGAAGGAAGTAAGCTACCATGAGTTGAACCAATGCAAGAGGGCTGATCGGAGGAAGGAAAGGGAAGAGGAAATAGCTCGAAAGCTCATAGAATGGCGATATGCCCAAAGGAGTTGGCTCACTGGAAAAGAAACAGTAAGGCAGGGAGGTTTTACTGAGATGGAACAACTTGTAAAGAAAAAGAAGAAGAAGACCATGGCAGATAAGAAAGGAGGACGTCGGAGGAGGGAGGATGGCAGCCAAACATGGTTGGACGGTGATAGCCAGTTGAACTACAGAAAATCACTAGAGCAGCAGGGGAGAAAGGAAACTTCGAGAGAATTTTAGAGGAAGAAGGCTGGCTGAGAAAATATATACATAAGGCTAAATGGGGAAAATTACGCATTGATCTCGTGACTTTCCACCGACTTTAAATAAGTCCTTCTGAAATTACAATTTGGCCCCAATGAAATTTATACTTTTTCACTTCAGTCCCTCAGCCAACATTTTCCTTCTTTTTTTTTTTAGGCATCACACCTAACTTTTGTGAGAAATAAGTAGTGAGTTTTTGATAATGATGTTAATAGAATAGAGGCAAAACTAAAGAATTGCTGCATCAAGGATGATAGCAATGCATTAAAAAAGTCAAGGAAAATGTACAAAATAAATCTTAGTTGAAAGTGGGAATTGTACGTTGCTCAGGCCCTATTAGTGTAGGCATATTTGAGAGAGAGAAGTCTCAAGAATAACTTGTAATTCAACATACCTAAACTGACATGAATATCACTAATTGTTGTCAAATAAATAAATAAACATGTTAATTGTAGATAAGGGTGAGAGTAAATTGAATATAAATTATCTCAGTCAATAATATTATGTTTTAATTTCATCTCTAGTAATTTCTTAGTATATATGGAAAAACTTTTAAATAATCCTGAGAAATAAGCATATTGTACTTTTGCAAAAAAGAAAAAAAGAAGAAGAAGTCATAACTTGGTGTACTTGTTTAACACCATCTCCACAATGAGATTTATCTTACTCAAAAGCTATCTAATTTATGCAATAACAATTGTATAGATTACATTTGTATAATTTTGCATTCAGTGTTTGAGGTTTTAGATCTGTAGCTTTGATTGCAGCAGGAGTGTGAAAATTTGCATCAAAGTGTAAAAGATGGCTTGATCAAGAGGCTTATGTTTGTAATGTTTCTTTATAACTTTCCAAAAAGATATTTATATTATTTACTATTAGTTTGTAAATGCAATCGTGACTTTTTTTGCACAATTAATTTAGTAACATTAGGCAATTGCATCTTTTATGTGTTATGTCTTTGATTTTTCTTTGTGAACACATTAAATACTTATGAGAAAGAAAGCAACCTGTTATTGTGATGAACATTTATGCATAATCATTTTGTATTATTTGTCATGCTAAATGCCATTTTTTATAGAGCTAACCTGAAGCTACAACAGTGGACATTTCAATACATGATGTAAAACAAGAAAGCAATTCACCTAAATTGATTCTGATTAGAGTATCAGAAGTTCCTTTCTGCAATATGGCAAGAAATGGAACTGTATTACACCACTAGTATCATGACACTGATTTTGTAAGTGTGTTATAAATATTTCTCTTTTTCCATGATTCTCCCAATGATAGTAGAGATCTTTTATGATCTTTTATTCCTTCATGTTAATACATGAGTATGTTTTGGTTTGATATGGTATACTTGATGCATATTACATTAACTTCCCTACCCTTAAACCCCTCTAAACAAAAGGACCTTTCGAGTTTAAATCTCAGTCCTTTTAAATAAGTGATGCTTATGTGTTTTTCTTCCTTAAATAATCAAATGAGCATTTTTCCTCTTTTTTTATCCTTATAATGAAATAATTGCTTTCCATGTAACCAAAGATAGCACACGAAAAAGAACAAATAAGATTAAATTATTTTCTTATGATGAGTTCTACGTCTTTAATGTGTTATTATGATAAGTTACTTATGAAAATATGCATGGTAGTTGTAATGTTTTGGACACTGTTCATTATCATCCATCGTGATCTTGCTATTTGATTCAATTTTCATTTATTAATTAAAGTAATACCTTTAATTCTCTAAAATTCTATTTTTTCTTGGATATTTTGCTGTGGTGCATTATAATCTAGCAATCAAATTATTCTTGATTCAACCTTATCCTAATTGCAATTTTGGGCATGGTCATTTTGGCAGAATATAAGTGATACTCCTATGCAACAACACCTGGAGAAACAAAAATACTTTGCAAGCAAGGATGATGGTGGTTTGTAATGCCTTAAAAAAAAAGGGATAATGTTGGCAAAGGGACCGAAGTGAAAATTCTTGATTTTTTGTTGGGGCCAGATTGTAATTTCTTATTTTTTTAGAAAGACTTATTTGAAGTCGGTGGAAAGTCTTGGGGTCAAGCCACAAATTGCCCCATTTTCTTTTATATTTATATTTTCCCAGCCATGGGTCTCTTTCCTCACAAGTTGACTAGCTTTTCCTAAAGCTTCTCTTCTATGTTGCCATTTCCTCTGCTCCAGCTAACTTCCATCTCTCCTTGTATCGTCACCATCCGGTAAGTGCCTGGTGGTTCTCCGTCACTTTCCTTCTCAGGTGAAGCTTTCTTCTTTGCATTTGATCATGTCATCTTCTTCCTACCTTCGTGGTGAGATGTGTTTGGTCGATGAGCTTCCTCTCTGGTAGCTCTTCTTCTTTGGTTCAACTCACGGTAGTTTTCCCTCTCTTTCTCAAGCTAGTTTGGCCAACAACTTTCACAGGCTCACTAGCAGTGTCCAAGCTTTGGCCAAGCTGGCTATTGACACTTTGGACTCCGGTGAGTAATCCTAAAACAAAAGATTTATTTTATAGGAAGTTTACCTTAAGTTTTTCAAGATGGTTTACCTAAAACCCTAACCCTTAAAGTTGAGATATATTGAGATATTGTTATTCTTTAGCTCTAAATAAAATTTCCTTTGACAAATTGAGCACACCAACGGTAAATTTTTGAGCTTTAGCTGACTTAGCTTTCTAGGAAGTGTCTAAGGTGAGTGGACAATCTTCCTCACTTAATAATTTCATTTGTAAATATAAAATAATTTATTATATGAAATATTATTAATCTTTTTAAATAATAGAATTCTCCTATATATTAAAGTGGTTTCGAAAGTATATTTACATGTTGTATGTGAACATGAGATGGTTTGCCGTGATACGATTATGCATTTTCATGTCGCCTTATGTTATTGGAATTAGCTATTTTATTTTCTATGTAATAAATGGATATGAAAATACTGTAGTAGGTTCATGTATATTTTAATAAATGTTGCTTACTCGAATAATGAATTTCATGCTACATGATATTTTTAGATTGTTGATTTAAAATGCTAGAGCCATTGAGAAATTTATTGGTAACTTTCAAGTGCACTTGTGATTAGTATATTGGTTGGAGGAATAAGGTTGGGGAGATATGTATGGGGCAATAAGGTAGGATGGAGACATGTTATACAATTGATATGTGTTAGACCGATTGCCATTTTAAATTTTTTTTTGGAGATCCAGTTGAATGTTTTACTATGTTGAGATTAAATAAAATTTTAGAAAGTTACTAATCTTCTCTTCTGTTTACTATTATGTTGTTGAAATACCATGTTTTCAGTTACTTGAATTTCTTGATAAATTATAGTTTTCAAATGTATATTGAGATTATGACTACAAAACGGGTAAGCATATCTTCATGGCTGTATATTTATATATATATAGATATATATATATATATACTTTCGAGCATGATTTTTAAATGGGATTTTTGGGTGATCATAGGATTGTTTACTCATTAAGTTTCTATGAAACTCACTCCTCTCTTTCCATATTTTTTTTTCAAAGCCTGAGGACACACTTATGACCCCTTCACCTCATCCTAGACCTGGATCTGCTTATTGATTGAGTGGACCCATCCTATGGAGATTTAAGATATAACTATGGTGTAAAAATCTAGCAGTTGGTAGGATTGTATATACATGTATTGTGTATGATTGTTGGATGCCCAGTAGGAAGTAAATAGTATAGTTTGGGCCATTGCATATTATTATATTGTTATACAAGGTGTGATGGGAATGTAGCCCTTTTTTGTTTATATAGGCCTTGTGCCCGGATGTCTGGAAAACAGAGAAGACTTTGTCGGATTTTCATTAAAATGGATATGTGCATATTCAGTTGTGTATTGGTCTAATTGAATGTCTTGGTATGTCATTTTGCATGGTCAGGCTTGTAGGAGATTTCTTAGCAGTGACCTTCTACGTCGGTCACGTTCTATAGATTGGAACGTGACATGGTTCTGTAACAACTGGGATAAATGAAACTAAGGTTTCTTAAGGAACACCATAGTTAAGCAATGATAAGGAATAAGAACCATAAGCTGAATTGTTGGAAAGTTTATGGCATGCTAGATACTTTTCTCCTAATTTCAAGGTTTGGATGGAAGGTCAAAGTCAAAATGAAGTTATGTTATTATTGGATATGATAAACAAGGATTTCCCTGGTTAATAGATGGATAGACACTACTATAGAAACACATATCCATGTCAGTTTTTTTATACATTCCACGTCAGTTTTGAGATCAACATTTATTTAAGCGATAAAGTAGGTAAAAACAATCCAAGTTGATTTTTTAACTGATATGTAAAATAGGCAATGATGTCAGCTTCTAATATACAACCGATGTCTTTTAATATGGAAAAAAAATTTATACATTGGTTTTTTAGACATAACTAACATCTATTTTTCAATTAAAACATCGATTTTTATAACAAACTAATGTCTTTTCTCAACCACTGAAGATGTCAGATGTATTAAAAAATTGAGATAGACTAAAAATGTTAGTTATTTACAAAAATTGATGTCGTTATTTGATATAAAGATGACAATTTTTAATAAAAAAATTGACATCGTTTCCCTTAAAAAAAACCTTGATGCTAGCTACATTTACAAAAATCTATTACTAGCTAGCTACATTTTTATGAAAATCTGCTATTATTTTACATTTTGGTAGAAACAACCATCGAACCAAAATATACAATGATCCAATATAATTTTAATTTCAACAATTTCAAATATTTTTATTTGATCAACCAAAAATTCAAAACATTGCAAAACTAAATTAAAATCAAAACATGTCATTTTAACAACAAACTCTATATAATAATTTTACTTACTTTCTGACTAAATTTCTTCAATTGTACTTCTTCTTTAGTTAAGTTTTCTCTTATAATGCAATTTTTGACATTGATGAGAGTTTCAGGTATGAAAATATTACAAGTGTTGTTGTATCTAGCTGCATTTTTATATATACAATTTAGGTAAGAATAAACACATATACAATAAACACATAATAAATCAAGTAATATGCATTTAAACTAAAAACTATATATAGTTGCCTACATATATATTATATAATAAATACAATTAATTACCTAAAAGAAATTGCATACCTCAGTTTATCTAATTGGTATGGCTTCAGCAAAAATAAGATCACTCAATTCAGTAGGCTTCATGTGATAGGTACTCAGTTGAATTCTAGCCATTATCTGAAAATTAGAAGTAGTTTTTGCCAAAAACACATAATCAAGTATAATTAAGTATTTAATTAAGAATAAACACATAATATATCAAGTATAAGAATCTAAATTTAAAATTATATATATAATTGCTAATAAACGGAACCAATGATCTTCAATTTTTTCTAATTTTTTTCTCTAGGAGGATCATTAACTTATATCTCTTCACCGATCATCTTTCACGTAAAACTCCTCCAAGTTGCCTTCATCATTCACCAGAGGTAGTCTTGAAGAGAAATAAAGGGTCTTTTCAATATCATTACTTATCTCTTCGTCATCCTCATCACTAACAATTGATCTCTTCCCTTAAAGAATTACAGACCACTTCTTATCAGCTAGATTTGTGATACAAAAAAACCTATTTTGGTTAAGATGCCATTATGAACTATTCCCCCTTATGACCCTCCCTATTAAAATCCACCAATGTAAACCTTAACTCATTAATTTAGATGTCATTGTTATTCTCAACCTATTTACATCAAAATACAAGCACCTTAAATTTGATGTAGTCAAGCTTCCATATGTCTTTAATGATCCTATAACATGACATATTTACATATATAGGATTTTTATCTTTGGAATTAGAAACATGTATTGACTGAGCCACCAAACTAACTCTATTATTATAGTGCTCATGCCATCCTATTTATTTGTGTAGAAAGAATATCCATTGATGTCAAATCCATGATAACATAAGACCTCCATGTGAGGCTCATGGGCTAACCATATAAAAGTCTCAAAAACATTATTTGGTGTTTGTGCCAACCAAAAACAAACTTGATTATGGAACCAAGTGATGAAGGAGTGGTTTTATTCAGCTTGTCCCCATTGTTTATTCTTTCCATGATTTTGCTCTCTTGTAAGGGTTATATGCTTGCCCAAGTAAGGCTCTAATTCTTCCTTATTATACAGTATGTAAAACTATGATTGTAAACATATTTCACAAGTGATGCTCACCACTTGGGTTTCCAGTCCAAGGGGTCTTGTTGATTAGAGTGGCCTATTCTATTTCTAAGGCATTTCCTTCCTGAGGAGCAAATAGTGCCTCCAGTCTTTCACAGCCAGCACTCCCTCATGACAAGACTTGGAAACTTCGATAACTTCTACATTTGATAAGTATTCACTGTAGAACTCAACAACCTCTTTAGCTATGTAGCCTTCAATAATATATCCTTCAAGCTTATGCCAATTCCTCACATACCTTTTTAAGATTTTCAAATATTGCTCAAATGACTATATCCACCTCAAATGAATTAGTCCACAGAGTTTTATCTCTCCTACCAAATAAATAACTAGATGCACCATGATGTCAAAAAAGGAATTTGGAAAATACATCTCAAGTTAACACAATGTTATAACAATTTCTCTATGCAAGTCATTCAATTTCTTAGATAAATAGCCTTGTTACATATTGCATTGAAGAAAAAACAAAATTTAGTAGTAACGTGTCTCACATGTTTAGGCAATATCGATTGGATAGTAATCGGTAATAGTTGTTGCATTAAAGTATAATAATCATGAGACTCCAAATCGATTAATTTCAAATCTTTCATTGAAATATAGCTTTTAATGTTTGGAAAATACCCTTGTGGCACCTTAGTATCATGTAGACACTTGCAAAAACTTGTTTTCTCCCTCCTAGACATAGTATGACAAGTTAAAGGCAAATATATACATTGACCCTTCTTCTCTAGTGCTAATTCCTTTTGTATTGCAATTTCAACCAAGTCTAGTCTAGCTTTAACTCTATCCTTAGTCTTACCTGGTATGTTTAAAAGAGTTCTAATGAGACTGTCATGGATATTTTTCTCCACATGCATCACATCAGCATTATGTCCTACAAATAAGATTTGCCAATATGGAAGATTAAATAATATGAACCTCTTTATCCACGGAGTCTTGTCACTGCCAAAAATGACATCATTATTTTTCAATCGTTCATAAACTTGGTTCCCAATTAATGGCATTAGAGCTTTTCCATCCTCTAGTGACCCATTGAAAGGCTTTATCTACAATAATGGTGGGATTGAAGAAGAAATGTTCGATGATCGAGATACACTATCTCCTGTCCATGCTTAAGTTGATAAGAAGATGTATCGTTCTAAAAAATAGGGCATGCTTTATGTCATTGGACATTGTATCCAAACAAGTTTCCATAAAATGGGAAGTCATTTATTGTACAAAAGAGTAAGACATGCAATTGGAAAGACTTTTGACAATGTGAGTCAAACACCAACACACCTTCATCCTATATCATCCTCAAGTTATCAGTAAATGGTGCGAAAAAGACATCTATTTATTTCCAAGTCGTTTGGGGCTTGAAATTATTAATGATAACATTATATACTTGCGTTTCTGATAAATGAGCAAAATGCCTATTATTATATTAATTATTACCTCTCAATTTGTTATTAATTTGTGGTTTTGCTATTCTTTTTGTTGTAGTTTTGTGTCTTTGTTCTTTGGTACTATTGTGTCTTTTATTTTTCTTTTTAGGTGATTAAAAAGGCTTGGAAAGATGGATGAA
>JANHAO010029537.1:0-10351 GCA_026873985.1 Saraca asoca
TAACTTCCACACATATATAAACCCAGCATCTCCCTCTTCCATTTCCGATGTGGGACTTGGGTTGACAACTCCAACCCAACAAATTATAATATACAAAAGTTATTTATAAAGTTTTTTAAATGTTACACACTTATTTATGATATTCTAACAATGAGTTAAAGGCAAGGATAGAACAACCCTTCCTTTCACATGCCTCGCTATCACGGCAAATTTATTCTAATTTTATCTAAGAAGCAACGGATAAATAGGGTTTCACAAAAATTTTTATAAAATCATAAAAAAAACAATTAAGAGATAAAGTAAATCTTGAATTTTAAATTTCCAAATTTTGCATATAATCATTAATAATTTCAAACATAAATAAATAATATTTTAAATTCACCTATGGATATCATAGTTTCAAGTTATTTTGATATTTCATCATAAATTGAGATGTCCTTTATTATGTTACTATTTTTTATAATAGTTGTATCCTAATTTAAAATATATTTATTATAACAAAGTAAAAATAAAATAGTATATTTAAAATTGCAAGATAGGGCAAGGATTTTGTTCCTTGTCCAATCCTAAAAATTTAGAATAAGACAAATTGTTATATCATTCTTGTTGTCACTGGACTCAAAACTTTTCTATCCTTATACCTCAATGATGGAGTTAGAAATGAACCGAACTAACTTATTAATAATTTATGATTTAATTCAAAAATTTATTCAATGAATTAGTTTTATTATTAATAAAATAAGTTTAAATTGAACCTAAAAGATTTGCTCGTTTCTTAAATGAACTAAACTTAATTTATGATTAGTTCAACTTACTCAATTTATGAACTAATTCGATAAATTAATTATATTTATAAATATTTTTTTAATAATATTCATAAAATAAATAATGATATCAAATTTAGTATTATATATTATGTAATGTATTTAAATAAATTTAAATAACATTTTTATATGATTTTAAACTAAGAGAATAAAACAAGTTGAGTTAATAAACTAATAATATGAGTTAGTTTAGTTGATTTTGATTTAAATTTATTTACTTGAAATTTTGATTTATTTGATTAGATTAAAGGAACTATTAAATTAAGTCTAACAATTCATGAGTTTAATTCAAAATAAATTTAAATAAAAAAATTGTAATTTATGTAAATAGGAAATAAGTTTTGAATGGAGCCAAATTCATTCGACTCATATTTACTCCTACTCACGAAGACAATTCCCGTGAGAACAAATTTAAGATAAATTGTCATCCTTCTCTTTGTATATAAAAGGATGCTTCACCTTGTTGAGGGATTTGGAACCAAGAATTTTCTCTTTCCTTGGTTTTGGGCCCATGTTCATAATGTTGCCATGATTGGATTACCATCCTTCTAGCTGGTTTTAATATAACAAACTTAGGCCCAAGAGGGCAAAAACAGAAACTACGAACATGAACTAACAATTAAACATGCTAACAATCATCCTGCTACAATTTTTGCCTTTTACCAGGGCAGATGGGTTTAGAATTAATGCCCTAACATGAATTACAATCAACATTGTTGTTAGGATCGAAAATGATTTGAGGTGAAGTAGATGGCCTATGCTCATGTCTGATTTCATGAAACATTGTTTAACTTATGGCTTGGCTTAGATTTAATATTGGATCTAAATTCATGGATCCAACGGACCATTCTGCAAACTTTCTTGATCCAGAAGCCCATATTTCAAATGGATTTAAGTGAGAGATTATGCTAATCTTTCGCTCCTCCATAAATGTGTCAAGGCTTTGCAGGCTATAGTCTGAACTTTTATTACAGGAAGATCTATGAAAACATGATGATGTCAAAGGTACCTTTTAACAAATTTTTTATTAGAATCTTAAGTGTTCATGCTAATACACATTGGATCAAGATGAAAGATTGCAGTTTTGAGTTTTATGAAAAAAAAAAAAAATTAATTATCTATTTCCAGATATAATGAATGGTATTTAGGACTCGGGAAAGAAGATGATGATTACAGTCATACCAGATACATAATTGAATTTGTAATTAATTTCAATCCAACAGTAATAATGATGCAAACAATATATAAGTTTCTGTAAAAAAAAGTTGAAAATTTCTGTAAATCAAAATTGACAAACCGAGATAATGTGAGCATATATTTAATATTAAAGTAAATTAAAGGCTTTTAATGAAAATATAATAATTTAATTAGTTAATTTTCTAAGTATGTTGCATGTTAAAATAAATGAATGGTTAAGATTGTATCTTTAAATTAAATCAAATGAGATCTTGTCACATCACTTAAGAGTATTATATGCTATGATTTTTACTTCTAATTTTATAGAATTCCACCTCAATGTAAATCAATTTTACACCATTATTCATTCAAATGTTATCATGTTACTAAAAGATCATTAAAATCTTTTTTTTTTGTTAATAAAAGTTGTTAATTTCTCTTATTTTTTTTAATAGCATTGCATGTTTCTATCTACGGACAGTGTAAAGAGTTTATATTGAAAGTGAATCAAATATAAACTAATTTTTATTACTTGTTTTAAAGAATATTTTTAATAAAAATATTATTGAAAACACCATTTCTTAACATATTTTTTGTTGTGAAAAAACAAACACTAATTGTAGCATATCAAGGCAATTCTAAGAATAATAATCGCTTATAGTGGGTGGCTTCTTTATTACCAATTAAGCATATGAAAAAATAATCTCACAAGACCACCCATCTATAACAAAGAACAGAGCTATATACATCAATCTCTAGTACCAGGAAACGGGTTCCAGAAAAGGAGTGATAACAACAAAAGATTGGGAATAACAACAGGAATCAAAGGATTTACATGTCTCCGAAGGGATTTCCTCGAAAGCCTCTCCCTAACATAAGCCCTTCTCTGTTGTTGTCCCCACTCTGCTTCCTTCAATCCCTTTGCAAGAATCAGTGGCGGAGGCTGCTGAAATGGGCACTTTGATCTCCAAGAAGTTCTGGGAGGCCCCAGTCTGAAGACCCTTTTCAGGAAAAGAGAGAAAGTCCACTTTGTGAGAAGAGAAGGGGATTTGAAGCAGAGGAATGGAGGATAATCCCAATTGAGATAGCATGGGATTTGGGAGGATATGAAGAATTGGGAATGCAGGTTTGGTGTCGTTGTGGGGCTTGTTAGGATATGTGTTATGGCCTGTACTCTTTGTTCCCATGTCGTGTCTTCCATTGGCGAAGGCAAGATTTGATGATCGGATAAGATTATGAGGAATGGACGGAGCTCCCAGTTATCTTGTTCGCTCGAGGAAATGCTACTTTTTTTTTTTTTTGTAACTGAGGCTGTGAAATTAAAAATAAAAATTTATATGAATAACTTTTTTATATTGAATAGTAGGTTTTTGTAAAAAGAAAATTATTGGTATCATTGTGTTTCTCTGGTAAATTTATTTCATCAATCTTTTCTTAAAAAAAAATTAAGAAAATCAAAATTTGGCCATGGAACAATATGAGATATTTTTGTATATTTTGTGCTGAAGCTCTAACCTATGTATTTCACGCTTAAAATAAGTTCTAACAAATCTCAAATAGCTAAAAAAAATTACAAAATATTTAAATTTCAATTTCAATTTAACATTTTTTTTAATCTTTAAAAAGGATATATGTAGATTTTGAAATCATGAGTCGATTATTTTTTATTTTGAAACCATGAAATTGATTATTTTTTATTTTGAAACTTGAGGAAAGTCCGTAAGCTGAATCTTAAAAACAAAGAAAGTATTTTCTTATATTTTTTTGTATTACTTCTTTTCTTATAAAACAAAAATCCTTCTTGCTCTTTTTTAACATATAAAAACTTCTGATTGTAAGTAGGAAAAGATTGCAATACAACTCCTTTGCATAATAGAATCGGAGACCACAGAAATACCAAAGAATTATGCAAACTCTCTGGTGAACAGCCACTATTTTCTTGCCTTTTTAGGATAGAATGACAAGGAGGGATGACAATAAACCCCGATTGAAATACCAAAGAATTATACAAACTCTCTGGTGAACAGCCACTATTTTCTTACCTTTTTAGGATGGAATGACAAGTAGGGATAACAATGAACCCCGGTTAGGCGGGGATCCGACACGGATTGGGAGATTGATTCGGGGAATAGGGATAAAAAATGAGAAAAAATTTTTCCTTAAATAAATTTTAGGGACGGGGATAAGAATTATGCTTCCCGCCTTGAAATGTAAAAAGTTTAATTTTGCATATTAATTTTATATTATTTATTATGTTTTGATTATTTTTTATATTTCTTTATTAATTTTACATTATTTAATAAAAAATAGATACTTAAAATTTAAGAAAAAAAATCCCCCAAATCTCCGCAAGAATCTTGAACGGAGATCAATTTTCCCCTAACACTGCAGGACAGGGACGAGGATGGGAAAAAATCCCCCAACGAAGATCAAGGATGAGGACCTCATTCCCCTCCTCCTCTCCGTTCTATTGCCATTGCTAATGACAAGTGGTGCTTCTCCAATTCAATGGAGCGAGAAAAGGGAAACTTCTATGGTATCCCCAAAGGAATTAAAATACCAACAATTACTTAATAACATTTCAATGTGAGAGAAATTATATAACAAACTAAATTCTGACTAATTTGGTAGTGAATCCCCAATTAATTAGTGGCACCGTAGAAACATTGAGAGGAAAAGGGCAGTACTGTCTTAGAGCAATAATAATAATCAGACTTATTTGTAGCTCACTTGCATTCATTCAACCGAAAATCTTGGTCCAACATCTCACTTGTTTTTTTTGGCTGAGTAAAATCAAGTGAGTCTCAATGGTCAAAGCAAAATTCTTGAATGCTTTAATTATAATATATGTTCTTATCCACATCCAATAAATAAAGTTCAATTATCAACCCTATTATCCATTTATTAGTTTTATAAGGCCGACATGCACTAAAAATATGATGTTTCAATTTTCATAACATTAAAAATCATAAAAGTTGATGTTTGATTTTTAGTTTTTAGGTAAGAAAAAAACACAGCTCACTGAGGAATGTATGATATCATCACTAGTTATCTATAATCAGCATGATATGTAGGTGAATCTATCTAATAAGACATTCACGTTAATGATCAGAGAGGGCATCTGCAGGGATCAATTTTCCAAGTGTCATGCGCATATTCTTCAATGGTTCTGTCACTGCTAAATCTGCCAGAGCCAGCAGCAGTTAGAATGCTCATCTTAGTCCACCTCTCTTGTTCAACAAAGGCTTTATCAGCTGCAGCCTGTCATTATATTCAATCTGGATTAAATCCCTTGTGTCATCTAAAATAGTTAATAGCAACATGCATGGCATAGAGAGTTCTCAATAGAAAGCAAAAATTACCTGTGCTTCAAGGTAACTTTGAAAATCAGAACCAAGAAGATAGAAATCATTAGCACCTTCCACTCTGTCACATAGGGATTTGAAGTAGTCTTTAAAGCCAAAATATCCATCTCGAACCATTCTACAAAAATGTTAAAAATGTAAAATTGTTAGTAATTTTGTCCTAAACATCAGAGTACATATAATATTATGCCAACAGATCGTGGCATTGTCTAAATTATTAAGATATAACTCCAAGTACTAAAGGCTTTTTTTTTTTTTTTGCAATGAAGAGGCAACTATGGCTGATAAAATCATTCAATTACAGCAGCAGGTGATCATATTTAGTATTTACTTCTTTTTTTGGTTAAAAATTTGAAAGGCATGTGATAAGAAGAACACTTCACTTGCAGTCTCCTAAAAACCAATTAAAGCCCATGAAAGACACAGAGATGGCAAAATTTGTTCTCATACCTTACGACCCGTGCAAATTGTAAAGGTACTTTCAAACTAGATCCCCTCTCACGCAGTTCTGCAACTTCATGCACTTTTGCCCCAAAGAGGAACTGAAACAAGCATACGTAATTTGAACAAAAGCTACTGAATCAATATTGTTACACGACTATTGAGTTCTTTTCTGTGAAATATCAAAGAAAGCCTCCAATGTTTTGAGATATTAGGAACTAGTCATAAATCTTGAGCTTAAAATCAGAATTCAGAATTTCAAGTAGTTTCAGATAAGAATTCATGTAACTAAGGCTGATTTCTTTCAGCCAACAGAGAACAGACCAATCACTTCCTCAAAGCAGAATTCTTCGAACATTTCAAAACACTTCCTGAGTGTCAAAAATATTATATATATATATATATATATATATATATATCTCATGAGAAAATTCACAGAAGCAAGTATCATAGATGAAGAATACCTTAAAAGATGTTTTTATGTAACCTGATCTCCAAATAGTTAATACTAGAGCCTTTTTCAATTCTTAAAAGGATCATACTCAGTTAAGTAACATAAAAACACTATGTAAGTTATCACTCACCATGTTATCTAACCCTATTTCTTCTATAATTTCCATTGTAGATCCATCTGCAGTAGCTAAAAGTATACATCCATTCATCAAAAATTTCATGCTTCCAGTTCCTGATGCCTCATGTCCTGCAGTGCTGTAGGAAAATTATAGTTGTCAATGGATAAAAATTAGTTGACCAAGTAAATGAACAACTGCCCAGGTTATTGAAAATGAAAGTTACATGAAAAAATAGGGTGGGATCACTTCAACCAAGATGCAGCCACGTGCACACATTGTGCATACAAGTGTTGTTTAACTAGCACCATTTGTTAACAATGTATGAAACAAAATTGCACTTCACTAAAATAATATTACAACAGACTGGAAATATTATTGATAATTTCCCTATCAAGCTATCACTTTATCCTACTTCATTTCTTTTTTTATTCGAAACCTTCAGCTTCTTCATGATCACTATGAACGTAACTGCTAGGAAATAGAGATAAAATACATGACTAATAAGTCATTTGCTTATTTAGTTAGATTACAATATTAGAAATAAGTCATAAATTTAGATAAATCTTTAAGTTATTGAGTTTTAATAGAATTCTACCTCTTGTATAAGCTTTATATAAATAGAGGAGTAGAGTTAAGTCTTTTAAATATAATTCAATAGTCTTATTTATTCAATTATATTATTTGTGTTCTCACCAAACTCTCTTTAGCCACTCTCTACTTCTTCCCCCTCCTAAAACCCTAATTATTTTTTCAAGAGTGACAAATATCACTCAGGTTGGGAAATGAGTTAGGAGACCGATATATTTATTACTAGAAAACTAATTGCTTCAATCGAAGCAAGATGAGACTCAATAATCACTAATGTCATTAAATTATTTATGTAATACATTATTATATAACATAAAAATAATAAATATATTTTTTGTTATTAGGCTCGCGAACACTTTGTGCTGAGTAATATGAGTCTTAACCTCGACTCCTACATTAATAGCACTCGGCTCGTTTAAAACCAAATTTGAAATGAGCTTTTTGCGAGCCGATCTTGAGCTACTCATGGACAGCTTGACTCATTTGCATCCCTACTAATCTCCAGAATATAATATATTGTAAATAACATTGTCATGCAAGAAATTCCCAGATCATAGGCCAATCCTAGCAGTTGGGATTCGGGCTAAGAAAATTGAGTTTAATTTATCGCGACAAAGGAGAAGATAGATTAAAGATGGGCTATTGAAAATGGACATAAAAATTAACACACCTTATATGTTGAGACAGGTCAGCCCCTGGTATTACCAATTCAGCAACGGAGACATTATAATCAGGGATAAAAACCTATAAGATAAATAGAATGTAGATAAGCAAGAGATATGCAAAAACAAATAGGATATATATACATATATATAGTAAGCAAACAGGTCATTGACAAGTTACAATAAGTTGTAACATAAACAAAGGACAATAGGGAGAAAATGCCACACAGTAAACAATGCAGACTTACCAACTTCAGAAGATCTCCAATATCAGTATCATTATTAATTTTTTCTGCCACAGCATGACAAAGCTTGATAATTTTCTTTGCAATTTCATAACCAGGAGCAGCTTTTCCTCCAATAATGCAAACTCGAGGTACAACTTTTCCTCTGTCATTCTTGTCCATATTCTGTTAGAAAGCAAGAAGAAGAAAATGCAATGTTTGTTGATTTTGTCAATAGAATTCCACAGCCACAAACATTATACAGGTAATGTGATGATCAGTATCTAAACAAAAATACGAATCTGGTTTAATATTCAAATCAAATTCCTGGTGATTAGGTACGTATACTTGATTATAACTAAGGGACACATTAGATCAAATCAGATGCACAAGTCACCAAGCAGATTTTTCTGCTGCTAAGCTGCAAACTTGTTGCACAAGTAGATGGTGAGAAGAGAAAGAGCATGAATAATTAGCAGGAGGAGGTCTTACTTTCTCAAGTTGTAGAAAGGAAAGTAATAGTTGGTCACTTGAATTTAGCACCTATTGATATAAAATAAAATAAGTTCTTTAAACAAAAGGAACAGACGCTCACCTTCAGACAGTCATATCTATGGATAATTCCAAGTATATTGAGCAACTGCCTTTTGTACTCATGTATACGCTTCACCTGAACATCAAACATTGCATCTAAACTGACCTGAAATCAAGAAAGAAACGTAGGCAAAAGTAACTTTAAGAAGTTTCTATGATAGTAATAAAGGAGAGAAGACAAAAAGTTTTGAAATATTTCAAACCTTCACACCACTCATTGCTTCAATGTACTCAGCCAGCCTCATTTTATTCACCTTTCTAACCTACAATGTCAAAAGCTTAATTAGAGCAGATCACATCTAGTTACTCCTCATCTAAAGAAAGTCCACAAAAATTAAGGCTAAAAAATTACCATCTTCCAATGCTGCTGGAAATCAGCATTTTCAGCATGATCTCTCAACCCCATTAGAAGGTCAGCATCACGGATCCAAGCTTCAGTTCCCAGCCATTTTGAAATGAGAGCACATAAACTGGGATTGCTCACCACAATCCACCGACGCTGACAAATATCAATTCACTGGATTATGAGCTGCTGCAGATGCTATTGCACATCAACTTTTTGGATGCTAAATAGAACTCTACTTTCAGTAGTTAAATTCTGTAAAAAAAAAAAATTACTCAAACAAGAATAAAAATAAATAGATGGATCCAAAAAAGGCATCGCAGGCTTATATGGCCATAGTCAATGGGTTGTTATCCAAAATGTTGGCAGACAGCCTACCAGCAACATTGATTACAAGGAGAGATATGGAGGGAAATTAAGGGAGGAGAATGAATATTTGTATTGACAGTGAACTATACTCTACACTCCTCAATTCCAGCATAGAAAGATTACTCATCCACAGATAGGCCCAATTCACTGTTTGACTTATTAAATCCTTTCATTAACAGTAGACAAAAAAAGCAGCAGATCAACTAAAGTCATACAGGAAATGTAACTCTGGTTTTATACCTGGGTTACCCCATTTGTCTTGAATTGAAATTTTTCAGGCCAGAACTCAAAGAAGTCCTGCAAAAGTGATCCGTTAAGTTAATAATTCCTACATTTCACAATCAGCCAAGCAAATAATGAGGAAAAAATGGAAGTGATTTGTTATAATAAATTTGCATACCTTAAACACCCTTGTTTTTAGAGTATCTAAATGTAATTTGGAAACACCATTGACAGCATGGGAGCAAACAATTGCGAGGTTGGCCATTCGTATGCTCTGCAAATCCAATGCTAATCACCAAAAACTCTTGAACAGACAAGGATTTATGGCTTGAACATTTCCAGTAATATGAGTTATGAGGAACAACGATTTGGTGTGTAGGATACTCTTTTCCTCCCCAACCTAATCAGCAGGACAAATACCCATTCTTCCAATAACAGAAAAGAAACAAGCCTACACTTATCTTCCCCCCCCCCCCCCCCCCCCCCCCCCCCCCCACAAAAAAAAAAAAAAAAAAAAAAACCTACACTATCCCACAACTCAAGTTGGAGGAAGAGACAATCCTGTAGGTTCAACCAAAATGGCTTCTGGACGTTTTCTTCTGGCTAAAAAGCGTCTTCTTTTATTAAGAAATTTCCAGTGCCGATTGGCAACATCAATGACACTGTGATATCCATTGGCATGAGTACAATGCCATTTTCCATCCACAAAAGTGACAAGTTTAACTCCTGTTCCTGTAGGAGATGATCTGAACTCTATTGTGTTCCACGACAAATCCTTGCAGCTCCACACCTTCACTTTATATTTCAAACCATGAGATTTAACAAAACATCCAATGATGAACAATACACAGTCTGGCGATGTAGGCGGCGCTGTAATTTCAAATAAAGGGGACCACATCTCCACCACATTCACATGGGGAATATCAATTCTTGTTCTTGAAAACATGTGGAAGAAAAATAAATCTCCAAAA
>JANHAO010029538.1:0-10348 GCA_026873985.1 Saraca asoca
TCATGTTGGAGTCTAGCTTTTTCCAGCAGTACGATACGCCATTGTGGGCTAAGAAAAATGACAAGAATATCAAAGATTTGCCTTCATCGACTGCTTATTGGCTTGTAGCTAATGGTATGTCTATTTTCTAGTTCAAATCAACAAATTAGGGCAGATATCTACAATAAAAAAACAACAAATTGAACTGCTGATTCGGTGGCAAAAGGAGGACTGAAAATCGAAGGAAAAGAGTGCAGTCAAAATGAAAAATTATCTCTGATGCATAGAAGAAGAGGAACAAAAAAAAATGAAAGGGTTCCGTGAGTCGCAGAGAGATTTGCAAAATGTTCTGCGGTTAGGGTTGCAAAAACCTACCAAAAAAAATGTCTTCTTTAATAGTGGCATAGTTATTGTTAAAAAACCCCTGCGAGGACTCGAACCTGAGTTCTAATGCTTAGCCTTGTTTTTAGCGGCGGTTTTATAAAATTGCCGCTAATAAACCGTCGCTAAAGACAGTTATTAGTGACGGTTCAATAAAATCGCCATTAAAAAATACCTTTAATATTAATCCGTGTTTTTAGCGACAGTTTAGACAAACCGCTGCTAAAGACCAATTGTGTAGTAGTGTCATACACAAAACTAAGTATGACATTTTTCTAAGATAAAAAAATCTAGAAAAATTATGGCACACAAATATTGCTTACTAAAAGAAACTATATGACAATTTTCTTTTTAATAAAATATATAAAGAATGATGTATAAAGTTAACTTTGGAAGTAGCAAAGAACAATTGGTAAGTATAATAGAAAAGTGGGCGCTCAGCGTTACTTCAGTGGCATAGTTGTCATTGAACAAATTTACAATTTTTCACTTAATTTTATATTTAGTGCTAATAAATCAAACACACAAAATGTAATTTTCGGGAAAAATATTTTGAGTTCAACACTGATGTGAGTTTTGCAAACACATCCTAAGTTAAATTGATTATTACCTTTAGAAAACTTCTTGCTACGTATGATGAAATATAATCTTTTTTAGTTTTTGAAAGGGATAAATTAAATAGAGTCAACTTTAACGGTTGGCAATATAAATATAAATCAAACTTTTAAATTATTAAATAAATTATTTTAAAAATAAATTATATATTAAATAAAATAAATTAATTTTTTTAATTGTATATTTTAAACGTTCAATTTCCCTTGAAATATAATAACAATAATATATGCATATATTTATCACTAATATATAATTTTACATTGATTAAAGCTATATGCCAATCAAATTTGCAAACCATACTAGTGATCATATAAAGTATAAACTGATGAGTGCGTATATTCGTAATTTTGTAAAAAGTATTAAAGTTTTTAATATTTCTTTTGACTTTTTTTTAGGAAAAATACAAAAAAACTCCCTTCAATTTTGATGTGATTGAAATTTACTCCATTAGCTCTAAAAATTTGGAATTAAAATATTAAACTATACAAAATTAAAAATTAACTTTCATCACTACAATCTGATCCCTAGTGTCTATGTAATACCCTCATTAAGTTAGGATGGATTGGGTTTGGAGAGGGGTCAAATGGATCAACATAAGGTATGAGGTTGGTCTTGAGAACTAAGTTGGCTAGACCTTAGGTGCATCAACTAATCATTCTCGGGATGAATAAAATCCGGACTGCACCAAAATTGCAGAAATATAATCTTATATTGGCTAGACGTCAAAAGAAGGTCTCAATGATACATCAAGTCTATGACCTTAATCAAGGTAATTCAATTGGAGTTGTCCTGATCATATTAGGATATAAAAAATTGATTTTAATTAGTGTACGTTGTTTGTGTGAGGTTTACATCATTTCTTGGTTAGACCAGTTTGACAACATCCATGCATGGAATTCTAAAAGGAAAAACTTTACACATTAGGCAAGTAGGGGTTTTTGTCTTGATTGATTTCATTTTCAATATAAAATTACACTAGTATGATATTTTCAAAGTTTCCAAATGTTTTTTATGTGATAGGAAATGTGAATGGAAGCAAAGAAAGATAATGAATAAAAAATTGTCCTAAGGACATTTGTGACTATATGATTATGTGACAATTTGAAATGCTTGAATGTACGTATGTGTGGTGGTCTAGTTTTAGGGTTGGAACTTAGAATGAGTTAAATATTTAAAATTTTTGACTTTTCACATTTATGAATTAACATATAAGTTAAGAAGAAACAATAAGAAATAAACATAATTTATTAGTCATTATGATGATAAATGAGTCAAGGAACATAGTTTAACAACTAAGGACTAGTGATAGAATAAGTGTATATTAGATAGTTAAGCTTATAGAGAAAGCAAGGCTAAATGGTTTACCAGATAGAGTTAATTGTGTTTGTGACTAATTCATGTAACAAGAAAAGACCTATGTATACTAGGAAAATGAGTCATTTATATGATTTAGATATACGGCCTTGATAAGTTGCCATTATGAAGTAAGTAAGCTGGTGGCATATGTGATCAGATGTGGTGTAGGAGGACACAAGATATACATAATGTCATGAAGGCATTCAAGAGTACATGTTATGGTCATGGACCACTTGCTTACATCATTCTTTCCCTTGGATTACTAAACTAGTGTGTGAATATAATTGAGACAGCTTTACCTTGTAAGGAAGGAAAGTAATATAATCTGCATAGTTTGATTGCAACATGAAAAGTCCTGAAAGGTTTTATTGTTTGCTACTAGATGAAGCCACTATCTACAATGTTAAACTACCTCCTTGTCTTGGTGCAAGTGATAGATTGAACAATATGAAATCAAAAAGATAGTTAACTATATGAAGTGCATGGTTAAAGATAAATTGTTTAAAAGGAAAAGAATATTAAGGTAGTTAGAAGAACCTAGGAAAATGGTGTTATAATCATGATTCATATGCATATTGTTTTACAAAGAATGAGTAAACTAAACATTAGTAGTAGTACAAATTTAGCTAATATTTCAATATGTTTGACATGTGCAAGGGTGAATGCATGATAATGTTATTTGCATGGATGAATGCATGGCTGTGCTATGTCTATGACAATATTAATGTTATATATTATGTATATAACCAAAAGGATTTCCATCCAATGTTGAGTTTGAGACCTTTTGCTCACTGAATACTTAGATTGCACTCACTCCTTTTAAATTTAACATGTCGATGATAGATTGGATGTTTAATCTCATATGGCTAAGACTTCTATGTTTATACGATGAACTAGCTATGTGGTTTTCGACTATACTTTAATTATTCCAGTTGTCCAGTTAGATAGATTTGAGTTTATGTTTCATATCATGAAATTCTACTTTTAGAGAAAATGTATTTCAATAAAGTTTGCATATCATATTTAAATGCATGCAACCACATTTATTGCATTATTTTCATGGCTTTCAAAGGATTAAGATTTTATGAAAGGAAGAAAGGCATAGGATTTTCAGATCACCACTTGGTGATTTGGATCGATCATATGTTCAATTTTGGGGGATATGATAGTTCGTGACTAACAGGGAAACTATTTAATCCATATTGTCTATCAACCTTACTAACTACTTATCTTCTGTTTAGTTATTGTAACCTAGGACTTTTCATTAGGATTAGGGTTCACTTGAATTATGTGAAACCTTGTATTCTTTTACTTTTATGAATATTGTTAAACTAATTACTACTAAGTTGATTAGCTATCACTACTACACACAAGTTCACTTAATAGACATTAATTTAGGCATTTCATACACACCTGTATACATACATTTGCTCAATTAGGACTTGTTTCCTAGTTTCATACATCCTTCACAAGATACATATATAAGCACATACATACGATTGCCTAAAATGCCATGCACCCCTATCCTCTTGTCAACTATACACATACATTCAATATAGGAGCTACTATATACAGCAAAAGCAAACTAAATAGGAGTGTAGATAATGAAATACAAGTTCCAAAATATTATTTTCAATGGTTAGGTTATGCTATGGATGGTTGATCCTTAGTCTAAATCTCCCCACTAAAGATGTATCCATCTTCTTACATCAAACTCATGTCACACCCTAACTTTTGGACAATCCTAATAGGAAAAACAAGCCTCTAAAATGATAATTAAAGTTAGAAATATTCATTATGTGAAGGTGTAATATGCCAGATAAAGACTAACAATACTAGAAAAATCTAAGAATATTCCTTCAAATGCTAAAGGACTATAGGATGAAAAATTGCAATTACATTATGAAGAGATAAAAATTATTATCATGCAAACTCAGAAAATCCTCTAGTTGGAAATTACAAAAATAAACTATAATGTAAGGACACTTTGAAAACTAGAAGAAATGTCCTTATTAATTCCTATGAAATTTGGGATTAATCTAATGTCATTTGAATGAAGGTCAAAGGTTAAAAAAACTAAAAGAAATAATAAATTATTAAATTGTAAATAGCCGAATTTTTCATGTAAAGATATTGTAGTTGGATAAATTGGATAGCAAAAGGTTTATACCTATTTGAAATGTTGAAAGATGAACTATTTTTTCTTAAAATTTTGTAACAATTTAATATTGTTTGAGAGGTGAACAAAAATTGCAAATGTACCAAGCTTTTATATCAATGTTTTTTGTAAGGAAGAAATTAATGAGAGTGGAATATAATTTCAATATTTAAAGAATAATCATCTAAACTTTGATCTCTTTTAAATTAGGGTTAGAAGATAATTACTAAATGGTAAAGTTATGCATTATATTATTCATTACCATAACAAGATTTAGGCCAAACAAAATTTAAATCAATTTCCCCCCCCTCAAATTTCTCTCGGCTGAGCACACACAAAGGGATATAGGCATAGTTTTCAATTGTGTGTGTAGGCAACCACCAAACCATGAAAATAGTCTCAAGGAGGAGTATGGATTCACTCACTACACAAGAGGTGATTCAAGAAAGATCCATAGCTTCTTTAAGGTGAGATAACCTTAATAACACATATACATATAGAAGAAGAGGAAACCCATTAATTAAAAAGAAATTTCCGTCTAGCTTAACCCGTAATGATTTTAATGAGAATTTTAATTCCAAAATCCTTAAAAACCCTAGAAAATGGCTTAAGGTCACAAGTTGGCCTTGTGAACTAGTCCGAAAGGCAAACATGCTTGGTTTTAGACAAAGCTTTGGTGTAAAAATCAAGCATGAAGATAAAGCCTTGTGGTACAAATTTGGGAGCAAATACAATTATGGATTATTTTTCCAAATTTTCTTGTTTTGGGGCTATTTGTATCTTTTTACATTAATCATTTGTCCAGTACAAGTAAAAAAGTATATGATTAGGATCCTTGCATTTTTGCCTTTATGCCCATATGAGATGGTGCATTAGAATCCTTAGGAGCTAGGAGAAAAGTCTTTATGTTAACCCAGAAAAAGTGTGTTGACTCTTGCTTTTTGGACTTTGGCTTAGAATGCTCTTTAAGGGGGGAGCATTCGGTGACCTAGGTAAGCATTGTGGCTTAGGCTAGGGATTAGTGTTGGAGCTTAGAGATACTCACCCGGCACACTCTAAACTATGTAATAAGGCATATATTAATAAAATGAAGTTATCCCTTTTCTTATTTTTCAAAAAAGTTCATTCTTGATATGCACTAGAGGTTTCTTATGTGGCACGTTCTTTGATATTTGATATGTACTAATGCTTTGATTTTATGCTCATGTTTGCTAGCGGACATGTTGCATATAGGATTTTGGTTGTATAGATAATAGAATCCTCAATGCCTCGATTATCTATCCAAGTATAGCTCAAAATTTATTACAAGGCCGACACGTTGGCCAAGAATTGGTGACATACACCATAAAATTTTAGCTAGAGAGCTGCTAGCCTGTGACAATTAGTATCAGAGCTTGGTTATGCTAGAGAGCAAATCAGGTGGCCATGATTGGGGTCGATTTGGCTTGTGGAAAGCATATGGAGCTTGTGAGTGAAGCAGACACTTGTCGAAATAGCAAAGAGATGCTACAAAGGATTGACTAAGAGAGGTGCAAGAGATTGGAGCAATTTGAGGGCTAGTGTGCAAGATGTTGCATTTGAGGGAACATTAATAGTGCATCGAGTGCAAACATGTGTAGAAGTGGTGGACTTGCTATACAATATAGGACATTAATTATACGCTTATTCATAGTAGGTATTCAAGGGAATGCAAACCACTCAAGAGAGTGAGAGATTTGATAGCTTATTTAGTAGGGAGGAAACCTTGAAAGAAGCCCTGGTCTTGCGAAGAAAGCTTGACCATGTCTATGAGGGACATATTAGTTATTGGCGAACCTAAAGGGTGAAGTCATAGTTATGCTATGAACCATGGCCACAACAAATAGTTGACATATCTTATAAGATGACACATCTTTTTTGATGTGTTGAGCGGAAAAATCTTATGAGAGGAATCCAAAATCATGTCAGAGGGCATAGATTTTATTCAGATGAGTAAACCTACAGGGGATAGAGATGATCCAAGAGGGATCCATTATGCATTATCTATAGATGTAAGGAGCGAGTTACAGTGCTAATTCACAAGATTCTAGATGAGAAGCTAGAAGAGCTAGCACATCATAGTTGCATGACAAGCGATAATGATACTTGCATAATGCGCTAGCACTATATAGTTGTAGAATGAAGTAGTGATAATGACCTCGAGGTGTAGCAGACTAGCACTACATAGTTGCAAGACAAACTTCATTACAATGACTATGAGATTCATAATTGCTCATGCACAAGCAAAGTGAAACTCAAACTAGAGTGGATGATGCTCAATGCTTAACCTCTATTAAATTCATTACTGTGAGGAAACCATCATAAGGATGCACTCGAAGAAAGAGTTTTTAGAAGGATGTTACTTGAGAAATGCTAAGAGAAAGGGACTGATTATCAAAAAAATTGCTATGACGGCAAGATACTACCTAGTAACTATGAGGGTAGCGAGAGACGAGTCAATATCAACTCCGAAGAGATAACACTTAAGTGTACAAACCTAGGAGAGGTCGTAAGGACCGTGATGCTAGATAGCATCAACTCTGAAAAGACTGTAATGGTCGAATTACCATGAGGTTGTAAATTTAGAGAAGGTTAGGAGGATTTGATTGAGTGTGAAAGTTGCATAGTGGAAATATAGTGGATTGATTGAACCTAATGTGAGTAGACTTGTAAGTAAGGTATAGGACTTGCAAGCAGGCTATGTTTTGTAAGCAAGGAATGGGAGTTGCTTATGAATAAGATATAAGACTTACATTTCTCATATCGGTGGTATGGGACATTAGATATAGGGCTATCTATTAGTAGACATCCAAAATATCAAGCAGACACACAAGCTATGGAGGTAGCACATACTTAAATTATAGAGGTAGTGAGTCCAATTAAGAGTTACAGAGGTAGCAAGTCGAATCAAGAGCTATGTGAGGATAGTGTGCTTGCAAGTTGCAGAGTTAATGAGACAAGCACAAGTTGTAGAGGAAATAACCCGAATGCTGTAGAGGCAGTGTGATAGGTGAAGTTGTAAGGTGATAGAGTCAGAAGAGCTGTGGAGATAGTGGCACATGAGTTTGTACTAGGACAATGAAGCTGAGTTTACAGAGGTAGAATACAAAGTCTACAGAGGTAGCACAACCTAAGACACTAAAGTTGTAGAGGCAACTACCCAAAGATTGTGGGGGTAAGCAAATGTGTAATGGTGCGAGCTCAATAAGACAAAGCCAAGAGGAAGTCTACATTCTAGACTGACAACGATCCTAAAAATTATGTTAGGCTGAGGATGTCATTCATCAAAACCTCTTGGATGATGTTAGCTTAAAGACATAAACAGAGTGGTTAAGGGAGTAGCTCGAATAGAACAAGCTGAAAAACCACATAAAGATTCAAGAAGTTAGCGCTCAAAAGGAGAAACCTTCATGGAAACTATGTCGATTGAGGTGTCAATGATTGTATTGACATTTGAAGTCAGTGAAAATGTCACAAGTTGGCCTTGAGAACTAATTAGGCATGCAAACATACTTTGTTTTGGATGAAACTTATGTAAAAATCAAGCATGAAGAGGACACCTAGAAGCAAATGCACTTGTGGATTATTTTTTTAATTTTCCCTTTTTAAGGGTATTTGTGTCTTTTTAACATTGATTGTATGTCCAATATGAGTAGAAAAATATATGGTTACGATCTTTGCATTTTTATCTTTGCGTCCATATGAGATGAAGCATTAGAACTCTTAGGAGGTAGGAGAAAAGTCCTTATGTCAAATTAGAAAATGTATATTTACTCTTGTCATTTGAGCTTTGACTTAGAATATTTTTTAAGGTGGGCACGTTTGATGACCCAAGTGGGCACTGTGACTCAGACTAGGGATCAAAGTGTAATGCTTAGAGATAGTCCCCTTCACACTCTAAACTATGCAATGAGGCATATATTAATAAAATGGAGTTGTTCCTTACATTATTTTTTTTAAAAGTCTATTCTTGATATGCACTAGAGGCTTCTGTGGGGCACATTGTTTGAGATTTGATATGTGCTAATGCTTCGACTACATGCTTGTATTTGCTTGCGAACATGTTGCACATAGGATTTTAGTTGTATGGGTGACAAAATCCTCAATGGCCCTATTATCTATCCAAGTATGGTTTGAATTTATTAAAAGGTTGGCATGATAGCCAAGAGTTGGTAACTTGCACTATATGATGTCAGCTAGAGAGCTACCAGCCCATGACACTTAGGAAGGTTCATAACATTAAAAGAAATTGGAGGAATATATCATCTTCTATTAGTTGATCCCTTCCCTAGTGCAAAATTTTTGCATCCCAATCTTGATTTGAAGCCATGGAGATGAAGCGATGAAGAGGAGATCAATATACCTTGATTTGGAGAAGAAAAACATAAAATATAAGTTCTAGAAAGAGAGAGCTTCTATAGCCTCAATGGTGTATATGGTAAAATCAGGAAGAAGACTCTTCTTTAGCCTTTTTGAGCCTAGTAGTGGCTTAGAGGGCAAGCTATGAAAGGTATTTTTGTCATAACCACTTAGGGATAAAAGAGTAATTTTACTTACTGATGTGTTGGCATTTTCCTTTGAAGTTTATTGAAAGAGATAATTTAATAATTAGGGGCATCACCCCCTTGTAATTATCCAGTAAGCCTATTTTATTTCAAAGATGACATTTATTTAATAAACATGAAAATACAGCTCAAAAAATGATCAATATTGCTTTTACCATAATTTTATCCAAATAAACACATTATCAATTCTTAATCAATAATTTAACATACTATTTGTTATGGGCAAAATCTGGTATCATGTTATGGGATGACAAAGGCCTAGCAAGAGCTAAGTCTAGCAAGGAAGCTTCGCACATCAGAATGCACGGTCGCTAAGCAGCAGATTAGCTCGCTATACGACCAGCTTCAGCTTGCTAACAGCATGAGCTCGCAACTTGTCGAAGCTCGACCTCATAAGACAGCAAAACAGCTCCCAGCACATAAGCTCTAGCTCACTTGACTACATTACTTTGCTCAGCTAGAAGCCTACTGAGCTCGTGCATACGACCAATGCATAACTTGCACCGCCACTTTGCAAAATACGGCCTAAGGGCCCCACCCACAGAAAGCATTTCATGCAAACTGATTGGTAGCCTGCAGAAGTCTCCTTGTTATACTTAAACTCTCTTTTGCATTTATTATTTGATATAACAGAAATACAAACTTTGTAATTACGCTTATAACCTCCTCCCTTATATAAAAGCAAGAGAGGAACCCTCTGTAAGTAAGTGAAGAATAATACATTGGAACTCTATAAAAACTCTTCTCTAATTAATAAAAACATCTCCATGGATGTAGGGTTAGGTATCATCCGAATTTGGCCGAACCACGTTAAACCTCTGTTTCCTTTATGATGCTTACCTCTTCCTCTCGGCATTAGGTATATATGTTCCACCTTACGATTAGGGAACAACCTGGGTCTCAAAAGAACCCTCTCATTGTTTAGGATATCGGTAAAATCGAAATCCATTATCAACATTTTGGAACGTCCGGTTGGACCCGTCTATTCTTTAGTTAGTTTTTGTGCTCTGGCTTGATTTCCTGTGCGGCTACGATGGCTAGAGGAAGAACCACCAAAGCTTTAAATGCTCTAGTCAATTGGCCAGAAGGTTATGTATCTTCGACGGACTCCTTTACAGCTCCTTTCATAGGAGCTACTACTAGCTTCCCTCCAACCAGCTCTTTGCAACCTGCCGATAAGTCAGTTTTGTTGAGGCCGAATCACATTAATAATTTATAAAACCAAAGTTACCTAAACTATTTGTAGCATAGGCAATCTGGGTCGAATCCAAGGATC
>JANHAO010029539.1:0-10348 GCA_026873985.1 Saraca asoca
CAATCACATGTAGCTTGGAGTTAACTTTCATTTTAGTTTGATTTATATTAATTAACACTAATATTTTCAAATGCAGGAGAAGTTGTAAAGGAGGCTACCCACCATCACTATGACAAAATGAAAAAATGATGTCATTAAATAAACATTAGATGAAAGGTAAACTAATGTATATATATGTGCGGAAGTGCTTCTATAAATATGAGGAATCTTACAACACCAATTCTTATTAAAAGACAAAATTATAAACTTATCACATTTGACATTAATTATGATAAGAAACTAACATAATTTGGAATTACTTAATTTGTACCATTTTGGTTTAAAGCATCTTTATAAGCTATGACTCCTAAACTATCAAAAGAAATTATTAATTTATCAATTAAATTCTTATTTGATTATACTCAAAGAACTTTATTATTATAATATAATTCATAATTTATTTTTTTACACTCAAATAATTTTTTATTAATTTATCAATTGAATTCTTAATCAAATTATTTGCGTACAACTAATTTACTGATACGATTATGGAGTTGTCAAAATAATTCCAAAAAAAGATTTGATGCATTTATATTTGGGTATATGAAGAGATTAGATTAGATGTCAATTTTGAATAAGAATCGATGTAGATGGACAAAAATAATTCAACGCATTCAACGCAAGTATATAATATTGAAGTAGTGGTGGTGTTTTTGTAAATATGTTGAAAATTAATATGTTGGTTGTCATGAAAAACCAATGTATAAACAAAATGAAAAAAAAACTAATTCAAAAAGTATTTAACATAGGTATATAATATTGAAGTGGTAGTGGTATCTTTTGTAAATATGTTGAAACTTAATATGTCGGTTGTCATAAAAAACTGACATATAAATAAAATGGAAAAAATAATCCAACAAAAATTCAATGGAGCATATTATTATGAAGCAGTAGTGGTGTTCTTATAAATATGTTAAAAATTAATATGTTGATTTGCATAAAAATTGATATATAAACTTTAAAATGTTGGTTGTTTATGAGGAATTAACATAGATGTATGAGAATAGATGTTAGTTCCTATGTATTAACTAATGTCTAAATTCTTGGCATATTTACGTAACATGCTAGTTTGCCTCCCTGACCTCATTTTGCTTTCACCTATTTGAAACATTAACCCAAAATCATTCTCAAACCCTTTTTGTAGTTGTCTTTGTTGTGTTTGATTGTCTTCTATCTTCGCATTTTAAATCCATCATTGATCAAGGTGGGGAATTTTGTTCTTCTTACACTATTTTCTTTTCTTTGTTGCTATGTTATATTGAAGTTTGTATATTTATTATTTGTGTACTTTGCTGTTGGTTTATCATCTAGGGTTTAGCTTCTTTTTTCTTTTGCTTCTTAATTTATTTATCATGAATGATTTTAATTAGGGTTTAGTTTTTGGTTGTGGTTCTTGGCTATTCATGCCCTATTTCTTAGTTTTTTTTATCAAAAATGATTTATGTGTGTTAAAATTATATACTTATCTCATTTATTGTTTAAATTATTATTGAACATAGCTAACTTGCCATTTACTTACTTGAACAGTGTATGCAAACAATTTTCTGATATATTCCTATTAGCTGCTAGGAAAATGAAAAAAAAAATTAAGGTTGAATGTTTGCTTGCTACAATATGGTTTTGATATATTCCTGTTAGCTACTTAAATAAGGTTGCACTTGCATAAGATGAAATTAGCACACCAAATCTTGGGAACTAGATACCCCACAATTCCAGAGCTACTTAAACAAGGTTGGACTTGCATAAGATGAAATTAGCACACCAAATCTTAGGAACTAGATACCCCACAATTCCAGCAAATGTTTGTCTTTTTCTTTGTAAATGTTTCATGGCATTACAAAATTACTTACCTTAGATTCTAGATCTTTGCTTGGTTTCCTCCAAATTGCATTGACTATATTGGACATTCTAAGAGTTTCTCTTATGACCATGTAGGAAGTGGAAAACATGTTAAGGATCTAAATCTCAAACTTTAAATTAAGATGAAATTATATTATATTGAGAATACTATTGATTGATTGTCTCTAAATGTAAGTGTGGGCATAAGTGGTGGAATGTGAGAGTCTTTATTTGAAATAGATATAAATAGTTTAACTTATATTATATCATATTTACAATGGCAAGAAAACTAATTATTCAAATTATATTATATTATTTTTTGTGGTTAACTTTTTTTTTTTTTGTTTTCCTTTTAAACAGGCATATGAATCCTTTTTAACAAACTAACAAGAGTATATTGGGTGCTACCTTTATGAAAGAGATGACCTTGAAGCATAGTAGATGGGAGAAGATGAAAGTTGAGTTCAATGTTAAGGGTTAGGCAAGTGGGGCTGGTTCATTCAAATATAAGAGTTGCATTGAAATATTGGTACATACCAAAGTGCCAATAAAAATTGAGTAATAGAGAAAAGTACCAAAGAACATCAATGAGAATATTTGGCAAGATGTCTTGGTATATATTACTTATCTCTAATTTGTGTTTATAATATATATAACAATTTTCTTAGAATAATTGTATATAAGTACAATTTATGTGTGTGTTGTCTTGTAGACCACCATTGATGTTGATGTGGGGAGGAGAAAAGTAGTCATAAAGCATGCAAGGAAGAGGTGGAAGGACTTTTAGAACTAGTTGACAAAAGACTACATCATCATCAAGAAGATGGATGATGAAAACCCCCTTAAGAAATATAACTTCTTCAATCGAAAAGTATGGGATGATTTTATGGACCAGTGCCTGTATGTGTATTCTTTCTACACAAAATGACAAGATTATAGGAGCACTACAAAAAAAAGTAAGGTTACTTTGGTGGTTGAGTCAATGCATTTTTCTAGTTCTAATGATGAATACCCTATATACATGAATATGTCATATTATAGGGTCATTAAAGACTTATGAGAGCTTGACTATATCAAATTCAAGGTGCTTATATTTCGATATAAATGGGTTAAGAATAACAATGGCTTTTAAGTCAATAAGTTAGAGTTCACATTAGTAGACCTTAATACAGAAGGTTATAAGGGGAAACCATTCATAATGGCACCTAAAGCAAAACAAGTTTTTTATATTACATATACGACTAATAAGAAGTGGTTTGTAGTTTTTCAAGGGAAAAGACAGATTGTTAGTGATTGAAATGAAGAAGAAATCAGTAATAATATTAAGGAGAACCCTCCTTTCTCTTCAAGACTACCTCTAGTGAATGATGAAGGTAACTTGGTAGAGTTATACATGTGAAATGATCATAGCGAAGGGATATAGGTTGAAGGTACTCCCAGAGAAAAAAAATGAGGAAAAATTGAAGGCAATTAATATGCGTTTATTGTATATGTAGGCAATTATATAATTTTTAGTTTAGATACCTATACTTGATGTACTATGTTTTTATTATCTATGTAGGCAACTAGCTATATAATTTTTAGCTTAATACTTATACTTGATTATGTGTTTATTATATATGTAGCAAACAATTTAATTTTAACATAATAGTTTTGTATAAATTAACTTGCAGTACTTTGAACGAAATCAAAGCCCTTACACTCAAGAAGAAATTGACAACAATTCGATATCAATGGTTAGGATTTTCCTAACTCAATTCAATAAAATAAACTATAGGCTTATTATAAATTTGACATCTTTTGATTTTATTTAGTTTTATAATGTCTTGAATTTTTTGTCGATCCAATAAAATGTTTAAAGTTGTTTGAAATTGAAATTGTGTTAGGTGATTAGATATTTTGGTTTGATGGTTGTTTATGTAAAAATGTAAAAGTAGCAAGTTTCTATAAAAATGTAGCTTATAGCAGGTTTCTATAATGTCATGCCCCAATTCATGGAATGTGACTAGCGTAAAAGGTCATCATTAGGAAACCCCATACAAGCCTTACAATGTAAATAGCATACCAACGACTTACTATTTCATCAATCCACAACAAAATATTTATATTTTAAATTCTAATAAAAATCTGACAGAGTTTTCTCTATTTTTTGGACACCTGGCCTCAGGATCTAAACAATAACAAAAGGGCTACACGCCCACCACAACCTGTTTAATAATATAATAAAATATAGTGGCCCAAACTATACAATCTATTTCCTACTGGGCATCTAGCAATCATACACAATACATGCATATACAATCTTATTAATTACCATTGATTTTCCACCATTTATATACCGTTATTCTTCACAGAAATAATCCACTCAATCTAAGAGTAGATTCCATACCAATGTAAGGTGGAGGTGCTATCAGAATCTTGGGGCTTTGGAAAATATGAAAAAGAAAGGGGTGAGTTTCATAGGAACTCAGTGAGTAAACAATCCCATGATCACCCAAAAATCCCATTTTAAAATCTTACTTGAGTATATATATATATATATATATATATATAGTCGTGAAGATATGCTTACCTATTTTGTAGCCATTATCTCAATATACATTTGGAAACTACAATTCTACAAGAATATCAAGTAATTGAAAACATGATATTCAACAACAACATAATAAATATCAACATATGCTACCATGAAAATATACTCATCATTACATAATATGAAAGAAAGTCAATAAAGATTTCTAAAAGTTATCAATACTCAATTTAGCAAAATATATGACTGTAATCCTAAAGGGCAACTCCAAGAGGGAATCATCTCAATATAAGCATGATCTATCCAACACATCTATCGGATTCTCATACTATCATCCTTGTTCTACCACATACGGGTTCCCAGTGAATTCTCTAGTGGATCCAGTATCACAAATCAATTTAATTTAACATATCGGGTAGCATAAATCTCAAAACAACAACATTTTTATATCACAATATATAAAAGTCCTTGTTCAGGTAAGCGACATTTATGAAAACATTTATAAACCTGCTAAAGCATTTTCATATCCATTCATCACATAAAAAATAGTATTATCAATTCCAATAATACAAATCAATTTGGAAATGCATAATTTTGTCACAGCAAACCATTTCATATACACATACAACATGTAAATCTACTTTTGAAACCACTTTAATATCTTTGTATAGAAAAATGCATAATGGATTGTCCACTCATCTTAGAAAATCCTTAAAAAGCTAAGTCAGCTAAAGCTCCAAAAATTTGCCATTAGTGTACTCAATTCGTCAAAGGGAATTTATCTATAGTAAATCCATAAGAAAATTTCCATCTTTCTTTAACTTTGTATAGTGAGGGTTTTAACTAACTTATCTTGAAAACTTGCTATAAACTTACTATAAGATAAATCTTTTGCTCTATGAGTACTCACCACCCTCCAAAATGCAGGTGGGAAGCTAAGCTAGAGCTGGATCACCACCAATGAGCCTATTGAAGCTGCTGGCTAAACCAACTGAATAAAGGGAGATGAGTTGCTGAGAGCCACCAAAAGGGAAAACTTGTAGGAAAGGAAGGATGTTGACAGCCTGGACATGGCCAAACGTCGATTAGGTGAAAAGGATGGAGCCATTAACGGCTGCAGTAGAGAAATGAAGCAAAAGAGGCTTCAGGGAAAATGCAGCCAAACATGTGCTAGGAAGCAAGGAAGGCACCAAAAAAAGGAAAATCGGTGGTCAAATGTACTGGACAACAGAGCACCGAAGGCTGGAAGGATCATCAGAGTAGCTGTAGGGAAGAGGAAGCTTCAAGAATGCACGAGGAAAAATATCTGCAAGGAAAAATTTATATATAAAAGGAAATTAGGCAAATTGTGGTTTGGCCCCGTCGAATTTCTACCAACTTCAATTAGGTCTTTCTAGAAAAAAGAAATTACAATCTGACCCCAACAAACTTTTTACTTTTTTACTTTGGTCCCTCGGTAACTATTTTTTTTTTTTGAGGTATTACATGTAAAAATATAGCTAGCAGTAGGTTTTTTTTTAATAGAAAAGATGTCGATTTTTTTTAGAAAAGTAGTTGTCTTTAGTGGTTGGCAAAAGATGTCAGCTTTGTATAAAAAACAATAATTTTATACTACTAAGAAACAAATTTACACATTAGTTATTTTACACATACCACGTCAATTTGGAGAATGACTTTTATCTGAGCAATGTTGTGGGTTAAAACAATCCATATTAGTTTTTTAACTAACATATAAAACAAAAAATGATGTTGGTTTTTAATATATAGTTGGCATCTTTTTATTTAGAAAATTTTTTTACACATTGGTTTTTAATGAACAACTGACATATTTTTTTCCTATAAAAGCATTAATTTTTATCACAAATAGACATCTTTTCTTAAAAAAAAAAATCATTAAAGATGTTGGTTTTGTATAAAACTGTCATCCTTTATTGAGCAATTAAAGACATTGATTTTTTTTATTATAAAAAACCAACATCTTTAGTTAACAAAAAGATGTCAATTTTTATGAAAAAAAAACACCAACATCCTTTACCCTAAAAAAGAAAAGCCCTAATGCTAGGTACATTTTTTTTTTTATGAAAATCTATGGCTAGATAGCTACATTTTGATAGAAACCTGCTACTATTAATATTTTTACAAAAACAACCATCTAACCAAAATATACAATCACCAAACCCAATCTTAATTTCAACTTTACATTTTATTATCAACTAAAAATTCAAGATACTATAAAACTAAATTAAAATCAAACATCTCATTTTAACAAGTCTATATAATATTTTACTTATTTTCTAACTAAATTTCCTCAATTGCACTTTTCTTTTAGTTAAGCCTTCTCCTATAATATAATTTCTGGCATTGATAAGAGCTTCAGGTAGGAAATATTTCAGATGTTGCTGTCCGTGCCCATGGATATATAAGTCCAAGCTACAATTATATATATACACATATACACACACAATTCAGGTAATAATAAACGCTAATACAATAAACACATAATGTATCAATTATAGATATCTAAACTAAAAGTTATATAGTTACCTACATTTAGAAAACACAATCAATTACCTGAAAGAAATTTCAAGTGTTGTTGTGCCCTATAATGAAATTTTTGACATTAGTGAGAGCTTCAAGTAAAAAATATTAAGTGTTATCCTATTCATCCATATAAGTCCAAGCTACATTTTTTTATATATAGTTCATGAGTCAATTTACCTAAAAGATAGAATTTTATTTTTATGAAATTGGCAAAATGATATTTGTATTTCATATAAGCAAACCATTCAAGAGGCTATACAGATTGTATATTATTATCAAATGACTGAATTCCTTCATGAGACAATTTTTGCTCCACTACAAGCAAATAATTTTATCAAGACATCTTAATTTTAATAAACACATAGTCAAGTACAAGTATCTAAACTAAAAATTAGTTAGTTGCCTATATACAATAAATACATAATATATTAAGTATAAGCATCTAGACTTAAAAATATATGGTTGCTAATAAACATTACCAATTACCTTCAATTTTTTCTAATTTTTCCTCTAGAAAGATCTTCAACCTATATCCCTTTACCATGATCATCTTACATGTAGAACTCCTCTATATTTTCTTCATCATTCACTAGAGGTAGTCCTAAAGAGAAAGGAAAGATCTCCTCAATATCATTACTTATCTCTTATTGATTCTCATCATAAGCAATCTATCTTTTCCCTTAAAGAACTATCATCCACTTCTTATCAGCCAAGTTTATGATATAAAAAACATGTTTTGCATGGAATGCCATTATAAATGGTTCCCCTTTATGACCCTTCCTATTAAGATCCATTAATATGAACCCCAACTCATCAACTCAATTGCCATTGTTATTCTTAACCCACTTATATTAAAACACAAGCATCCTAAATTTGATGTAGTCAAGCTCCTATATGTCTTTAATGACCAAGTTATATGACATATTCGAGTATATAAGATTTTTATCTTTAGAACTAGAAACATGTATTAACTAAGCCATCAAAGTAACCCCACTATTTTGCATAGTGCTCCTATCATCTTATCCTTCTATGTAGAAAGAATACCCATTGATGTTATATCTTCAATAAAACCTCTATGAGAGGCCTATGGGCTAAGCATCTTATAGTCTCAAAAACATCATTTGGTGTTTGTGCCAATTGAAAATAAACTCGATTTTGGAACCAAGTAACAAAAAAGTAGTTTTGTTCAACTTGCACCCATCTTTCCATGATTTTACTCTCTTGTAAGGGTCATATGCTCGTCCAAGTAAGGCTCCATTTTTCACTATTATGCAAAATGTAAAGATGTGCTTGTAACCAAATTTTGTGAATGATACTCACCACTTGGGTCCCTAGTGTATCATTACTTGCAATTCTTCCCTCGTGACCAAACTTGGGAACTTTGATAGCTTCTATATTTGATAAGTATTCATTGTAGAACTTAACCATCTCTTCAACTATGTAGTCTTCAACGATACATTCTTTAGGCCAATGTTGATTCCTCACATACTCTTTTAGGATTTTCATATGTCACTCAAATGAGTACATCCAGCTCAAATGAATAGGTCAACAGTGTTTTATCTCTCTCACCAAATGAACAGCCAGATGCACCATGATATTAAAAAGGAAGGTGAAAAATATTATTAAGTTGACACAGCATAACAACAACTTCCTTTTGTAAGCCACCCAATTTCTCAAGGTCAATCACTTTGTTACATAGTGCACTGAAGAAAAAATAAAAGTCTAGTAAAGGCATCTCACATGTTTAGGTAATATCGATTGGATAGTTACCAATAACAATTGTTGCATTAAAGCTTAACAATCATGAGACTTTAAATTGACTAATTTCGAATCTTTCATTAAGGTAAGGTTTTTGATGTTTGATGAATACCTATGAGGCACCTTAACACCATGTAGACACTCACAGAAACTTATTTTCTCCATCCTAGACATAGTATGACAAGATAGAGACAAATATGTACATTGATCATTTTTCTCTAGTGGTAATTCCTTCCTTATTCCCATTTCAACCAAGTCTAGTTTAGCTTTAGCTCCATCCTTGGTCTTACTTGATATGTTTAAAAGCGTTCCAATAAGACTATCACAAGTATTTTTTCTTCGTATGCATCACATCAAGATTATGTCTCACAAACAAGATTTACCAATATAAAAGATTAAAGAATATGGGCTCTTTTTTACCATGAAGTCTTATGACTAGCACTTGTATAGGGTTTGTAAAAAATGCATCAATATGTTTACCAGTTTATAAACCTAGTCCCCATTTAATAGCATTAGAGATTTTCCATCTTCTAATGATACGTTAAAAGCCTTTTTTTTGCCTATTATGATAGTGGCACTGGGGAAGAAATCTCTAATGATCGAAATACACTATCTTCTTTCCATGCTTAAGTTAAGAAGAAGAAGTATCATTCTCATAAATGGGTAATGGTTTATGTCCTTTGACACTATATCTAGACAAGTTTTCATAAGCTGAAAAGTCATTTATTGTGTAAAAGAGCAAGGCATGGAACTAAAAAGACCACTAACGATGTGCATCAAAGACCAATACATCTTCATCCCACATCATTATCAAGTCTTCAATAAATTATGCCAAAAAGACATCTATATCATTTCTTGGTTGTTTGGGGTCCAAAATCATTAATGACAACATTATATACTTATGCTTCATATATAACTAAGGAAGTAGATTGTAAATCATTAACAAAAGAAGCCACGTGCCATGTGTGTTGCTCAGGTCACCATGAGGGTTTATTCCATCTATACAAAGTCCAAGCCTATGGTTTCTTGCTTACAACCAAATTTAGGGAACAATGAATTAAGTATTATCCATTGAGGAGAATCAACTGGATGACAAAGCTTGTCACCACAAATCATCTGGTCTACATATCATATTAAGTTCTTGGCATCTCTTGCATTAGCGAACATGCATTTAAACCTTAGTATTATTGAAAGATACCATAACACCTTAGCTGAAGGCCTTTTATTTTTCACAACATCATTCTTCTTCAATTTGTAATGCAATGCCCCACATTTTGTAGACTTATGCAAATTTTTGTACTCCTTTCAGTACAATATACAATCATTAAGGTAAGCATGTATCTTTTCATACTTCATACCCATAAGGTAATATTTTCTTAGCCTTATAAGTACGAGTCGGAAGTTCATTACCTTTCGGAAGCATATCTTTCAACACTTTAGTACATCTTGAATACAAAGGCTTTTTTGCATCATTTAATAAGCTTTCAAGGATATGCAGTTGCTTAATAAAATTTTCTTTAATAGCATCATGCACCATATCTTCCAATCAATCATGCAAACCCCACTTTGATTTCATCATTCTAATACTCTCCCTTGTCTTGATAACTACTAGACATACTAGACAATTCACTTTCACTGTGT
>JANHAO010029540.1:0-10350 GCA_026873985.1 Saraca asoca
CAAGTCCCACATCGGAAATGGAAGAGAGAGATGCTGAGTTTATATATGTGTGGAAGTTACTCCATTGGTATGAGGCCTTTTGGGGTAGAACCCAAGAGCAAATCCGTGAGGACTTGGACCCAAAGCGGACAATATCATACCAATGTAGAGTTTGTGGTGTCCACGCGGGCCCGACAATTTAAACAGGCCAATACATACATGTTCAACAGTTGTGTCTTTTAAGTTAGAAATGAAGTCTAAGTTCCTAATGGTTTGTTTGATCTTGATGGCAAGAAAGATGGAAAGAAAAAAAAAAGATAATTTTCTTAAATTGTCATCAGTGCATTCGTAGTTGGAGTATATAAGAAGTTGAACATTCATGTGATGTCGTTTATTTATAAATTAAGTTTTAGATAAATAATGGATATAATGTATCTCTGATTTACATTTGTTGTTGGCAAACACAAGAAAACTATCTGTCAAAACAGTAATACTACTCTTGTATTGGTATTTTACATTTGTTTACGTTTTCTTACATTAATTGTCATTAACGGTAATTAATTTTTAGAGAGATGTACAGTGTGGAAGTTTTTTGGCACTGAAATATGCCATTATTCTTTTGTTGCCATTATCTGTCTTTTGTTGATAGGATAAACTTTTTCAAACTTGTCAATTATTACTATAATTACAACATGACTAATTGTATTTTTAATAATACTTTAAAATTAAGCTTTTTAATCATGAATGCAGAATGATTTTCCCAGAAATTTCTAATTTTGGAAGAATGAGAAAGATTAAAAGAATAATGTTTAATATATTTTCAAGTCCAACATGATATAGAGTAATACTAAGTCATTGGAAGAAATATTTCATGATTTGTTCATTCCAACCTAATTGTTTGATGCTTGATTGTTTCAGCATGGCCAAGACACTTGAAAGGTACCAAAGATGCAGTTATGGAGCTTTGGAAGTCAACCAATCTGCAATTGAGACACAGGTGAATGAAAAATATCAAAATATTCCTTGACTTGCATTCTTTTTCAATAGAAGGGCTTCAGTTATTGACCTTCATTTTACCGCTATCTTGTATATATTGTTATACTTTTCGAGGTGTATGATCTATGTGTATACCAGCAAAGTTAATGTCCACACACACTTTTCCACCAGCCTTTTTTAATAATTGCCTTAAATATACCTTTAATCTTCCAATTTTATTAAAAGTTATAATTTTATCCTTTTAATTTCAATTTGAATAATTAATGATACTTTTTTTTTTTTTAAGATTGTAATTTGCTCATCCCATTTATCTATTATTTGAATGAAGACTAAATTTATCGAACAGACTGATGAATGTAGTGTTATTTTTTATAATTTTGAAAATTGATTTGTTAAATTGTAGCAACTAGCATTATGTAATGAAGACTTATTGATGATTAGTGTTTAATTTTGGATTTAGTAGTTACTCACTTGTAACTTATGTGATTGAGGATTATTTTCTACTTCTTCACATTCAGACTATAACCATGTAAGTAAAAGATGTACCCCCCCACACACATATATATATATATATATATATATCCATTAAATAAATATTCACTCAATAAGTTCCATCTTTTCTTAAACAATAGATGGATAAAATGAGTTAATTGTAACTATAAAAAAGGTAGAAAATAACATTGTTCGAAATAAAATTAATGGGATGAGTAACTTTTAACAAAATTGGGAGATCACAAGTGTATTTAAGGCTCAATAATTTTTGGAAAAGTGTAACCCTATTATGCCCTTGTGCAGAGATGCTACCAAGACTATGTCAATCTGAAATCAAAAGTTGAGACACTACAGCGAACACAGAGGTAAAAGTACAGCCTAACTCATGAAATTCATAATAAAAATAAGTTAATTGGTCAGAACGTCGAATATTAGACCTAGGGTTACATGCATGGCAACGTGTGAATAAATATTATATTAAAAATTTACATGCTGTAGAAATCTGCTTGGGGAAGAACTGGAACATTTAGGCATAAAGGAGCTTGAGCAGCTTGAGCGTTCTCTGGACTCTTCACTGAAGCAAATCAGGTCCAGCAAGGTACGCAAAAGTCATGCAAGGTTTATTATGCATAATGTGTAAACCATCCAAGAAGATGAGGTCTAGCTTTCTGTGATCTTTGCCAATTACCAGAATGTCCCTCTTCTTTATGGAGTAAGTTGCTTTGTTTATTTTAGAATGAGAGAGATAAATACATGTAGCGAGAATAATAGTTGTGTATGTTTAATAAGGGATTTAAAACACGACTGTGATTGCATTATAGTTGTGTCACGATTATGGAAAATTGCAAGAAAACACAAGGAAAAAAAATAGATATAATAATAAAAAATAAAAAAATTAGGATGTGATTGTTGCAAGTTTAAAATTCCCATAAATGCATATGGTGAAAATTTTTTTTTGAAAGCAAATAGAAGAATTTGAATCCCTTTTTATTGCAGCTATTTCAATGATATTTTAAGAGATAAATACAACAAGATTTAGGAGCATTTGAGCTCAAAATCTTATATAGGGATTTACGAAGTAATTTGTGTCTATATCTCCCCTAAGATAATATTATAATGATCATATTGAAATGGGAGAATTTTCTTAGTCTACAACATGGTCTCGCCCCTTACATGCTTAGCCTAATTATGCAACATTATATCTCATGATGGCTATATTTTGGCAAGTGGTAGGTTCGGTATCCTCACTGAGTTTAATTCTCTGTGTATATATTTCTCAGTACCTATAATCTTTCCTCACTTTTTTCATTCAAAAAACGCTATATAACCACTTATTCTAAAGTAGGAGAAATAAAGTGCAAGGTTTGAAAATGGAAGGTTAACTAGGAGGATGACCCTCCATTTTCTTCCCTTCTCTCTTCACACCTCCTTTTTCCAAACAGAACATAAAAGATGTAACAAGGATTAAGAGAGTTAACATCATGAACTGGCAATTAGCATGTGATTCATGTATGATTGTATTCAAGGTTCTAAATTGTGGTCCACAATTATAATGTTATGCATAATATTGTTGTTGCAAATCATATCACAATTGTAATTTTTCGTAATTTTGTATTGTAACGATTGCATTTATTTGCAATTTTGCTAATTGCAGTATAACAATAACTACGACTGCAATTGCAATATATAATCATGATTATATTAAATGGATTCTTGGCCAAATATATTGAAGCATGCATTTGGAGGAAACATCTCATCAATTCACAACATAGTTGCTGCAATTTAGTTGGTTTCTTTTCTTGCTTTTATGGGTCAAGGGATATGTTAAAATTGCTGCACAAAGTTGGTCTACTTTGCTAGCTTAACTTCTTGATAAGTGTTAAATACAGAGAAAACTTTGGTGAATCTTAGATGGTGCTCTTAGTTATTTTTCTGTTCCTCGTCTGCAGACCCAATGTATGCTTGATCAACTATCTGATCTGCAAAGCAAGGTAGAACATTATTTAGAATACTTATAATTTTACTTCAATCTATATAATTACATACACATATTGGAAAGATTGGCTTTAATGAATGTGCAGGAAGAGATGCTACTGGAAACTAACAGAGCCCTGAGGAGGAAGGTACTAAATCCTACTCACTCTAATTTTAGATGACACTACAAGATGATGCCAACTTAATATGATCTTGTTTTTGTTATAATTTTATAATTGCGATACAGCTGTAATAATGATATTTGAACCTAAATGATACAACGGGTAAAATTGTCAAAATGCTGCAACCCGGAGATAATGAATTATGCTTGAAATGGACATCTAGCTATTTATATTTTCTTTCTGTTATGAAATTGCATTGATCCAAACTTTCCATGATGCATAGTTGGATGATATGGATATAGCACTTCATCCATCCTGGGAAGAGCAAAACGTAGCATACAGCCACCACCCTCTACAACCACAGGGATACTTTGAGCCACCACGCTTGGACATTGGGTAGATTACTCAATCCTATTTACATAAAATTGTGGATCACGTTACGTGATATGATCACAATATTAATGCAGTTATGGTAGACACCACAATTGCAACACATTAACATTGCTTTACACATAGATTTGCAATTTTTTGCAACACAATACCATTGCATCACAATTACAATCACATTTTAAATTTCTTTGTCTAAAATAAGGTTCTAAATCCCCGCAATTTTCTGTGATTTTGCACCGTGACAACTTTATTTTCTTATAATTTTGTTAATCGTAATATAACCGTAACTATAATTTAAAACTAGTTTAAAGTAAAAATTCTGTTTCAAAGTAGCTGATATTATTCTTCCCTTTCTACAGGTACGGTTCTGAAGTGACAAATGAAGCAGGAGAAGTTGCTGGAACTTCATCCCAAAATGTCAATGAATTCATGGCAGGCTGGATGTCTTGATTTTCTTACAACGCTCAATTCATCAAATCTCAAATTATGATGCTTTTGTGATTACTTGGTAGTAATCTTTAAATGGAAATGACATTTCCGGCCTGGTAGACCAAGCCATAATAAGTGTCATGCAACATAAAAACGTACAATTATATATATGTTTTATACTCCAACAAGACAAGTTTCTTTTTATAGGTACCAGAAGAGAAATAGCACAAGTACAAGGAACTTTCCTGAAATTTACATCAAAGTATAGTTACAAGAAATACAGTAAATACAATTCGGAAAACGCATTTCTTTAAATATGTTACATTAGATAAAATATGTTATAAGATAATTATGAATGTCATTTTCTTGAAGAGACGTTGTAAGAATTTCACACTCTCACTCAGATGATCGATGCGAATAGAGTGTTTGTGTCTGAAAGTAAGTCTAGCAGCATTATTTGAAACAACAACCTCTTGTATTATTAGTGTAGTGCTAATTTTAATGGTAGACAGAAGAGTAGGGGGTACCAGTACAAAGTAATAATAATTATAGACCGCGGCTAACCAAAGGGGACCCCTTGGAAATGGCCATATCTGCATCATAAAGCTATTTTAGGGTATTACTATGTAAAAAGGATAATTGTATGAAACATTTAATCTTTTAAAAGATTGAATTTCTCTTAAAATTACCAATAAAAAAGGTTTTTATTAATCACTGTCCTTAAGACAATGGTTAAGGAGTATTTATTACACATTGAAAACGACATTTTCAAGAAAAAATTATATTTATTATGTTTTCAATTAGAATAATAAATATATTTTCTCTCTTAATTTATGACCTTAACAAAATTAATTAAAGTTTAGTGATTATGGTTTTAGGGTTTATTTAATAAAATTTTAGGATTTAATGGTTAGAGTTTAATATTTAAGATTTTAATGCTTAGGATTTTAGATTTAGTATTTAGAGACTTAGGATTTTTTATTTATAAATTTTGAATGGGTAATTTTATCTTTGAAATAAAATTAATAAATGATTACTAATGAGCTGAAAATGAATTTAAAGAAACACATAATTTTGGAATTTTGTATGTTTCCAACACTATTAAATGTTTCTTACTCATTGCTCTAAAGACACTAATTAGCAAGATTTCTACACGTGACTCTTTTGAATTGTAATTGATGTACTAATAGCTACTTGCAATTTAATAGTCAAAATTTTCTATATTGTGTGAAAAACCTACTTGTATACACAAATTTTTCGTTCAAAAGTTAATGGCAAAAAATAGATAGGATAAATAAGTTTTGATTGTTTGGGAAATGAGTATAATCAGTTTCAGTTTAAAACACGCATTTTAAATTAAAAACTTCAATCATTTTCAAATTTTATGAGTTTTTATAAACACTATGCTAATGAGAAGATTCAACCATTATCCTAGGAGTGGGAATCTTTTCCAAAGTATTTTTAAATCTTTCGTGTTTGTATTTATTTCCTTATGCTACCAACGACCAAGATTTATAAATATTTGGATTGTTAAAACTTACTCATAATAGCAACGAGGAAGGAGGATTTAGTAATGAGTTTCGTAAGGCTTTAAGCCTTTGAAGGGTTATTTTTTCATGATAAATGATATAGTCTAAAATGAATAATTATTGGACTATGAATAGTCGATTGATTCAAGCACAATAGATCATTGGAATGTACCAATTCGCATGGTTATAGTCAACTGATTAGGTTAGGATGTGACTGGTTGATCGATTTAATAAACAAGTTGATTGGCCTAGGTCCATAGCTAACAAACCATCGATGGACTCCGTTGAATGACCAGTCCATATCATTGTCAGCAAGCACACACTTTGCAACAAACTGAGCCATTTAAAAGGAAATGGCCTAAGGCCAAGATCGCCTGACCGATTTGTGACACAACAAGTAAGACTGAGTCCTTGCAACAAAGAACCACTCAGGGGCAACAACCCCAGGATGCCTAGTGCCATGGTTTACTGGCAAGGCTCCATGTTAGTTATAAGCTGATCAACCTAGCATGATGTCACAGGTCGGTAGCTCTCTAACCGAAATCGTGCAGTGTATGTTGCCAACTTTTGGCTAACATATCAACCTTCTAATGAATTCGAGCCATACTTGGATAGATAGATGCAGTATTGAGAATTTTGTCTCCCATACAACCAAAATCTCAAGCATAATATGTCCGCAAGCAAACATAAACATGTAGTCAAAGTATTAGCGCATACGAGTCTTAAGGAATATGCCATATAAGAAGCCTCTAGTGTATATCGAGAAGGGACTTTTTTAAAATAAGGAGAGGAACAACTTTATTATATTAATATATATTTCATTACATAATTTTGACTGTATAGGGGGAGTTTCTAAGCCACCATACTTTGATTCGTTGCCAGTGCTAATGCCTACTCAGGTCACCGAACATGCCCCCTTAAAAAGTATTCTAAGCTAAAACTCTGATGATATAAGTAAACATACTTTCTTCAAGTTGACATAAGAGCTTTTCTCCTAGCTTGAAAGGGTTCTAATGTACCATCTCATATGGACACAAATATAAAAATGTAAGGATCGCAACCATATGCTTTTTTACTAATACTAGACAAATGATCTGTGCTAAAATAATACAAATACCCTCAAAAAGGAAAAAATTAGGAAAAAGAATCTATAAGTGCATTTGATCCTAAATTCACACTACAAGGCCTCCTCTCTATGGTTGATTTTCTTGTCAAGTTTTGTCAAAAACTAAGCATGTTTGCCTATCGAACTGATTCACACAGCCAACTTATGACATTCTCCCCCACTTCAAATGTCAATATCCTTATTGATACCATAATTTGATGCAACTTCCATGAAGGTTTCTCCTTTCGAGCGCTAACTTCTCAAATCTTCATATAGATCTTTAGCCTACTTCATTTGAGCTTTTTTTTCGACCACTCCATACTTGTCTTTTTGAGTTAACATCATTTGAGAGGCTTTGATGAATGGCACCCTCAACCTAACATAGCTTTCAAGATCACCATCAATTTACTGCTCCTTAACTCCTCTCTTGACTTCCTCTTGGCTTTGTCTCCTTAAGCTTGCATCATTGCACATTTGTCTTCCCCGTAACTTTGGTGTCTTAGGTGATGTTACCTCTGTAAACATTGTGATCTACCTTGATAGACTTTACTTTATTGTCTTGACCCAAACTCACGTACCATTATGTTTGCAGCTTTTTGACTTTGACACCTATGCAACTTTAATTGTCCTACTGCCTTTGCGGCATTCAAATTATTGCCTCTACAATTTGTGCTTGCCTCACTACCCTTGCAGCTTGCATCCACACTGTCCTTGTACAGCTCTTGATTCAACTCGCTACCTTTGTAGCTTAAGTGTATGCTATATCTATAGCTTGTGTGCTTGCCTGGTATTTTGGATATCTACTAACAAATAGCCCCATATCTAATGTCTCATTCCATCGATGTGAGAAATACAATTCTCATATCTTGTTCATGCCCAAGTCAGTTCCTAGCTAACAAAACATGACTTACTCGCAAATCTTATTCCTTACTCATAATTTTTCTTGTGTAGGGTTCAACAATCTACTATACATCACTATGCAACTTTCACACTCGATCGGGTCCACTTGATCCACTTATAGTTGACACTCTCATGGTATTTTGACTATCATAGCCTTTTTAGAGTTCATGCCATCTAGTATCTTGGCCCTCATAATCAGTCCTAGGTTTGCATGCTCAAGTGCTATCTTTTTGAAGTTGATACTAGCTTGTCTCTTGTGATCCTTATAGCCACTCACTAGTATCTTGGCCTTTATAGCAACTTCTTTGATGATCAGTGCCCTCTTTCCTGGCACATCTGAAGTGACATAATTCTATGTATGGGCCATCATAGCCAAGTTTAAGTGCATCCTCTTGATGACTCATTCTACGAGTGCATCATCTTGATGGCTCTTTTTTCGAGTGTATCCTTATGATGGCTCCGACATATCAACAACTTTGATGGGGGTTGAGCATTGAACAACTTTAGCTTACGTTTCACTTTACCTGTCCATGATCAATTGTGAATCTCATGGTCATTGTTGCAAAGTTTATCTTATGATTATGTAATGTTAGTTAGCTATTCCTCGAGGTTATTGTCACTACTTCGTTAAGTGACTACATAGCTTTAGATCACTACATTGGGTATCATTATTGATTGTCATGCAACTATGATGTGCTAGCTTTTCTTGCATCTCGTCTTGAATTTTATTGATGAGTACTGCAGCTCGCTCATTACACCCATATGGTATTGCACAATAGATCTCTCTTGGATCAAATTTGTTCCCTTTATGTTCACGCTTTTGAGTAAGATTCATGCCCTTTGGCATGCTTTTGGACTCTCTGAATAAGATTAGTCCTTTCAATACATTATAAGAGATGTGTCATTCCCACCAGATGTGTCAACTATCCATTATGGCCATGCCTTCTAACATGACCATGGCTTTGCTAATAGCTAATATGTCCCTTATTATTGTTTTGCATTCCTTCAAATGCAAGTATGAATGAGCACATAATTAATGTCTCATGCTGTATAGTAAGTCCATTAACTTTTACACATACTTGCACTCGATGAACTATTAATGTTCCCTCAAATGCAACATTTCATACACTAGCCCTCGAGTTACTCCAACCTCTTGCAACTTCTCAGTCAAGTCCTTAGCAATATCTTTTCACCTTTTTTTATGAGTGTCTACTTCACTTACAGCCTCATATACTTTCAACAAGCCAAATCTGCCCCAATCATGGCCCATTCGATCCACTTTCTAGCACAACTGAGCTTTGATACCAATTATCATGTGCCAGTACCTTTCTAGCAAAACCATACATCACATGTTGCCAACTTTTGGCCAATATGTTAGACTTCCTTTAAATTCGATCCATATTTAGATAGATAAATGAGGTATTGAGGATTTTGTTATCCATACAACCAAAATCTTAAATGCAACTTGTTCACAAGCAAACATAAGCATATAGTTAAACATTAACACATACCAAGTCTTAAAAAATATGCCACATATGAAGCCTCTAGTGTACATTGAGAAGGGACTTTTTAAAATAGGGAGATGGACTATTCCATTTTATTGATATATGCCTTAATATATAGTTTGAAGTGCATGGAGGAGTTTCTAAGCCACCACACTTTAATCCCTAACTTGTGCCACAGTGCCCATTAGGTCATTAGATGCACCCTTTTTAAATAAGGTATTGAGAATTTTGTTATCCATACAACCAAAATCTTAAATGCAACATTACTACAAGAATTTCAGGAAATTCTAACGGACAAAATCCATTGGAATTTCAGAAAAAACCGTTGGAATTTCAAAAAAATCCATTGGAATTTGGCATTCCAACGGATTTCGGTCTGTTGGAAAAACGCTTGTTGGAATGCCCAATTCCAACGGAAAATGTCCGTTAGAATATCATTTTATAAATTTTCTCCCACGAGAAATTCCAACGGACCAGGTTCCATTGAAATTTTATTCCAACGGAATATGGAATAATTTCTGTTTGAATTTCTATTTGAATTTTAAACTCCAATATTTGACACAAAATAAAATCAAATTTGAAATATGTTTTTGCTATTTTTGCACCTCTTCTCATGAAATAAAGAATTTTGTTTATATTATAAATAAGGTAGAATTTCTCAATATATATGACAACAATCTGATACTAATTAGCTCACAATATCTACAAATTCAAGAATTATAGAAATGTGCTTTATACTAATTCTCTTTTACAAAAATTTGATAGAGAAACTTCACGTCATAAACCAATGAATTCTCTGTTCTTCTCAAAGGAGCCTGAGTAACAAGAAGACAAGCACCCACTACACACCGTTTCTCTTCCATCTGAGTTCTACATAAACCTAATAATAATAATCAATTTAACTTAACAAAATCTTATGTAAACATATA
>JANHAO010029541.1:0-10350 GCA_026873985.1 Saraca asoca
GATTTTTTTATTTCATGCGCTGTTTCATTAAATTGGATAATATATAAAATAACAAAAATTATTCAAATTTCATGGTTTTTAATCAGTTGAAAAATTGGATAATATATATTAAAAAAATTTCAATTCCAACGGACAAATCCGTTGGAATATTTTTTCCCACGGACAATATCCGAGATAAATTCCGTTGGACTAATAATTCCAACGGGCAAGGTCCGTTGGAATTTTCGTTTGAATTAGTAACTCAGATTAATCCCAATTGGTATTCCAACGGCTGTAATCCGTTGGAATTTTCCGTTGGAATTTCCAATTCCAACGAGGGTTTTTCCAACGGACGAAATCTGTTGGAATGTTTAATTCCAACGGATTTTTTCCGTTAGAAAATCCTATTTTTCTTGTAGTGAAGGTTGATTGGAGGATGTGAATTTAAGAAAAAAAATATAGATAATTTTTTATATTAAAATAATAAATTTTAATATAAATCTTGAATTTTAAAATAATAAATAATGTCTTTTTCTCTTTAAAATTAAAAAATTAATAATATAAAAGATTAAAATATTAATATTGGTTAAATTAAATAAAATATTTGTTCATATGACATAATAATTAAAATAATTTTTTTATATAAATCAACAGAAACTGAAAAGCAGACATTGCTATAAATGTGCAAAAAATTATGTATATAAAAAAATTGAGAGGCTCTTTCTATCAAAAATCGAATCTGCCGCTTATTTTTTGTTTTTGGTAAAATTATAGAATTGCAATCACACGTGTGATGGTCCAACTTGCTCAAGCAACCAATAGTGACAGGACTCAACAACAGTGCGGCACCTTTCCTCCTTTTTTTTTTTTTTTTGCATAAAAAATTAAAATAATTATCTCACATATTAAATCTCACAAACTAAACAGTTGGACCCAGGGAGCCATCTAAGTGAAAACTTGGGTGTACGTGTTATCGTGAGATATGACGTCTGGGTTTCAACATCCTCATATAAGCAACAATCCCCCCCTATAAATTCTGCAACCTTCATTTCGCTCAAAACCAAATTATACGCTCTGCAGAGGCAGAAGCAGCAAGTATGTCAGAGACAGAGAAGAGCACCTCCGTCCACCACCCCTCAACCACCAGGCGCGGTGGTTGGCGCGCCGCCATCTTCATCATCTGTGAGTAGTTTATCCTCTTTTACTTCCATCATCTCCTTTCCTTTTCTCCGTAAACATATAATCTAAATTTTTTTTCTTTATCAATTAACAAATATTAAATATATTTTTAATATTAATTTGATGCATTCAGAAAAAGAGTCTCCTTGAGATAACGCCATAACTTTAAGTTGAAGAATTTAGACATAAATTTTCTTGTTCGGAAAGGAAAATTCAAGTTTTATTTTATTTTTTTTATGTAGTTGTGGAAGTTGCAGAGAGATTTGCATACCAAGGGATAGCTGCTAATCTGGTGACATATCTGAGCAATGTTCTGAAGGAACCCATGACCACAGCTGTAAAGAATGTAAACACATGGGTCGGCGTTTCTTCGCTTTTTCCTCTCCTCGGTGGCTTCATTGCTGACTCCTATCTTGGTCGTTTCAAGACTATCCTGCTGTCGTCTCTCATTTACTTAGTGGTAATTTCATTTCGTTTGCTTTACTTTTGCTAATTTGATTTAATCCTTATTCTCTGCCTCCTTCATTTATGCTTTCTGCTGGACTCTATTAAATCATTCTTGGGATCCATTCTATGCTTGTGATTTAATAACGTCTACTTTTCATGTTTCAAGAAAAACAAAAACAGACATGTCTTTGTATTGGGTCCCACAAGTAGAAAATTGAACAAAAATTGTCAGTTAAAGAAATTTAATGGTTGAAAAATTAAGTATTTTTATTATTGAATTAATTTTTTAAATTTCAAAATAAGTTAATTAAATAAAACTAAAAAAAATTCAATAAAAATACTGAATATTTTTTAAGGATAAATTATTTTAAAGAGACTAAAGCATTAGTCAAAAATAAATATTGATATTGAAGTCCACTAGAAATCATAAGATGACAAAAAGTACTGTCATCCTAGATATTTTATTAATTTATGAGTAGAAAATTTCTTATATATGAACTTCTATTAGAAAATAGAAAGGATACTGTCTTTGCATGAGATTGAGAGTTACCTTAAAATATTGAAACAAAATGTGGGATCCATCTCCTAAAGTTTGGATCGTCCTTATCCTTTTTCTTTCTCTCTGTAAACAAGTTATCTAGCTGATACAAATCTTTTTTAAATAACTTAAAAAGTGACTGAAAAAACAAAGAATATAATAAAAATTAAAAAATATAATAGAATAAATTATATTATCTTTTTAAAATTTTATTTAAATATAATCATTTTTTTTTTACTTTTAAAAATATACACTAATTTTTTATATATATAGACTCATCTTTCTTTTTCTCTCGTTCAAACCTACATGTATTTTCTGTTTAAATAAGATAAAAATAAGTGCATATTTATAAAAATAAAAAAATAATATAATTAAACTAAATTTTAAAAGAAAGAAGTAATTTATCCAATATGATATCAAAATGTAAAATTATAAATCGACATATGGTGGGGAATTATAAGCATTTTGCATTTAATTTAATTTTTTTGTTGCAATAGTAGAAAAACATATATTTCCAACTTTTCAAACGATGAGAAGCTTAAATTATATACCTCTGTTTTTTTTCTAAGTTTGAGAAAAGCTGTATTTTTAATGGGTTGTAATTTAATTTCCAATTGAAGCCTTTCGTAAAGAATTAAAAATTAAAAAGCATACACACAACCAAACAACTTGTGAAAAGCAAACAAACAACATGATTTATAAAATCCTACACGTTAGTTTTTATTGAATTTTTTGAGTGCTGGTAAGTGCAAAATCTAATTTAAGAAAAAATCCAAGAAATAAATCCTGCCAGCTTAATAGCTACAAGACAAAAAATGCATATGCATCTTGTATGCAAGTTGTGATGCATAGTAAAAAAATTAATGAGAACCCAAATCTGATCCTTGCTATTTTACCATACAAGATTTGTATATCACTTTTCTTTGTGCTGTCAACTGATCAACTTAGTGCTGTATAAAGCAATGCCAGAATCATTCCTTATGCTTTGTTAATTTATAATATAAATGGCCATATACATGAATGTATATCTTAGTTAATATGATATTTTATGATATGAAATTAAAGAATTTAATATCATATAAATGATACAGGGTATGGTACTTTTGACAATGTCAGTTTCAGTAATAAGACATAAAATGTTGTTTTTCTTCGCACTTTATGTGTTATCGGTTGGTGATGGTGGTCACAAACCCTGCGTTCAAACGTTTGCTGCTGATCAATTCGATGAAGACACAGAGGAAGAGAAAAATGTTAAGAGCTCGTTCTTTAACTGGTGGTATTTAGGGGTGGTGTTTGGCTCTACTACTGCTGTAATTTTGGTGATATATTTACAGGTAATTTTTTTTTATTTGTTTTTACTTTTTCATCTTTTATTGTTTTGATAAGTTGGAATTTAATTTGTTTTAGTTGGATCAAATCAAATTTAATTTAATACTTATTGACTTTTTTTGTCATGTTTACATTTAATACTTGCTTTTGCCTATTTTTATATAATATATTTATAAAAAAATGCATTAAAGCCCTATATTTATTTTTATATGATATATATTATTTGCAAAATAAAATATATTAAATTTTTAAATTTATGGATAAAAAATAGATAAAAGTGAATAATATATATAATTTAAAATATAAATGGATTAATTACATATTTTTAAAAATTATAGGATTATATATATGACTTAAAGTATAGAAAGATTTTATCTATTTTAGGGATATTTATCTTGTTTTGTTTGTTCACTTTTACATTAATTAAGAGATGAAAGTTGTGGATATTTTTGTTCATAAAATAGGTAAAAGTAAGTATTAAATGTAAACATGACAAAAAAAAGTCAATAAGTATTAAATTAAATTAGTTGAATGGTAGAAGATTTTCAATATCAATAAATGTTCAATCAGTGTCTTAGAGGCACTATTAACAGATCCCTTTTGAAATTTTATATAAAGTGTGTATTAATTTAATCAGAAAATAGTAAATAAATAGCGTTGACTAAAAGACTGAAGAGACAAAATTATCCAAAAAGACAATGTTGCAATAAATATTTATAAGTGTTATAATGATACTTTTATATGAAAAGCAAATTCTCAAAAACTCTTTGACATAACTTTTGTTCTTAAAATTATAATTTTGTATGCATTTGTTTGTAAAATTTATATAAATTTGTTACTTTTTATGAAAAATAAGTCATAATATTTTATATACAAAATTGATTTAATGACAAATTCTTTTTAAGTTATAAAAAAGCTCACAAGATTTTCGTTGCAACCTTACCTTTATTAATATATGTACGAAGACAACGTGAAACATTGAATTGTAAAAGTAACTTTCCTCTTAGAAATCGACTTATTTCATATATACTATCTACAAAGGAAGTTGCTTAAGGGAATACTTAACTTAAGCAACTCCCTTTTAAGCAACTCTTTTATTATAAAGCAACTCCTAAGGCATGAGTCAGCATTGCAGTTAGTTAATAAGCAACTGCATCTTAAGAAAAAAATGGGTTCAGTTGTGAGATAAGTTAAAAGAAGTGAGATAAATTATGGGATTCATTTAAGAAACTTGATAGAGTTGCACCATTGTGGGATAAAATTATTTGAGTTGCTTAAAGAAGTGTAAAATAATGTGACAGTGTGGAACCCAGTAAAAAATTAATAAATAATACTTAAGTAACTCACTTAATGGGAAAGTCTAAGCTACATAAAAGTAATTATCAGAATCGCCTAGTAACTGCAATGGAGTTAAGTTGGACACCATTCATTAAAGCATGAGGCTTATTGTGTGATGTCCAATCCCAACTAAAATTGCAGTCACAGCTAATCTAAGATTCCAATTCAAATCGAATAGTCATCAAATCAAACAAAAATTGATAACAAACAACAATAGTAAATTGCATAAAGTTATCAACAATATTCTCACCTGACCTTTTTTTTTTCCCTAATACTTTTATTTATAAGACCGTTACTAAGGAGTCAACTTTTTCATGAGAAAATGATTAATATATGATTTTTTTTATTGCCTTATTAATACGAGTGTAAAGGAGTTTTGATGCATTTCCATAGAATTATAAGGGATGACAATAAAATCAAAAAATTAATTTTCTTATTAAGTGTTTAGTTTATATATAGTAAAATTTTGCTATTATTACTTAATTTTAATGAACTCTTCCATTTGAAACCCATTCTTCACTTAAATTTTTAGAAAATGTTATTCATAAGAAAAAAAAAATCCTCTATCATTTATTCTCTTATTCAGTGAAATTCTTACCATCATTTATCCTTGTTAACCATCACTCATTACCAACTTCCATCATTGATCACTCCCCAATATCACTATTGTTATTGATCATCACTCACCACTATTTATTATCTATTGTTATTGACTACCACTCACCATCACTACAATCCAACACAATTTATTACTGTTGATTATCGTCTATTATTGTTGACCACCGATTATCCCACTTATCAATATTAACTAGCATCCACTACTATCTACTGTTATTAATCGCTGCCTACCATCATCTGTAGTTATTGACCATTATCATCACTAATAAAATAAAAAGTAACAATTATCATTATTCTCATTTGTTCTTATTTGATTCCATTAATTTTTTTTATTTTCACACGTTGAATCAAATAAATAGCTTATATTTTTGTTTATCTCCATGATGAAATTGCGCTTATTTCTATTGAGTTTTATCTTGATTACATGGTATTTTTTTATTTTTCAGAAATATATATTTATCTTCGTTTTTCTTCTCATTTTTGTGTTTTAAATATACATGAACCTCTTTTGTCATAAGAAAAGGACAATAGATATATGTTTTTAAAAATAGAAGAATTTCAGTGTAATTAGATTAAGTTTTAAAGGAATTGAGTGTAATTTGTTATATATATATTTTATTTTACAATATTATTTATTAATTTCAACCGTAAAATAGGACAACATTGGGTGGGCTACAGGCTTCGGAGTTTTAGTTGGAGTGCTGGCATTAGCACTGGCATTGTTCCTTCTGGGCTACAAAAGTTACAGAAAGGAAAGCCCAACTGGAAGTCCATTCACGAGGCTGGCTCAAGTTTTTGTGGCTGCAACTCGGAAATGGCGTTTGAAGAACAAGTGTGATGGCCATCAGAACTTTTGGTACGGTGATGAAGCGGTTGGGTCCAATCTTGAAGGTCAACCCAAATTTCGAGCGCTCGCTCATGCTCATCAATTCAGGTGTGTTTCATGTATTTCCCACTATATATATATTTGTTTTTAAAAAATTAAATTAAAGTTTAAATTTAAATCAATTGTCAGTATAGTATGCATGTATGCTTCATCTTATTGATTGTTCAATTTGATTATTTAAATTTAAATGATACAACTTTGAAATTCAGTAATATGCTAGCATAGTTTTTAAAATTCTCATCTTTAAATTTAGATCTTCTTGTGATAGTGAAAGAGAATCATTGGATATATTTTACTGTTGTAGTTACAATAATGGCTTAATTGTTTATTTATTCAATTAATTACATCTAGTTAAATCCTTAAAACATTTTAGTTTTAATTTAGTTCTCCAAGTATTTAATTATACTCAATCAAACCCATCTATTAATCTGTCATTAGAACAATTGACAAAAAATTATTGATACAGTAGTTGATTTTTTAGAGTAGGAATAATATATATATATATATATATATATCTTAGTATTGTAACATTGTTTTGTTAGCAAATTAATTGTTATATCATCATTTATATGAATGATTTAAATAATAAACTAATTGAAGGATTGAAATTGACATAATTAAATAATCAAGACTAAATTGATATAAAAAATTTAAAAATTAAATTGATATTAAAATATGTGTTAATTGGAGATGATATTATAATCGCCCTTAATGGAGATAGTCGAGATAATAATTGTTTTGTTTTCATCTAATTCTTGCACATATTGGATTGCTTTTCTTTTGCTTGAACAAACTTGGGCACTACATGCTCATTATGGCTTAATGGCTTAAAAGTTAAAAACTCTTTAACTAGAAACTTTCTAGTTTAAAGGGATCAAATAAAGCAAGAAAGAAGTGAAGATTTTAAAAATGTAGGGCTTGCCCTTTGAAACACACACAGCAGGGTACTCATGACATAAGAAAGATAGAATGAGAAGCATAGTAGGGTCATTGGGGACCATAATTGAAAGAGACTTGAGAGAGAGAGAGAGAGAGAGAGAGAGAGAGAGAGAGAGAGAGAGAGAGACTTTACAATGTCAATATTGTTGAATTTACTACAAACAAATTGAAGTGAACTTTGACTTATTTTGGTTCAATCATGTTTTTTTCTTTATCTGTTTGAGTAATATAAACTAGTTCTATTCACTTGATAAAATTTTATATAAACTAATATTACTTAATTGAAAATTTCTAGTTCTTTCAATATTACATTTTTTTTTTATTTTGATGAATCATTCTCTTTCTTTCTAATATATCAAAATACAAAATATAATAATATAAAATATTTCAATGATCCTACATGCTCCCTAAAAATAAGTTTCTCCACTTAATCACCAATCTCATGTTTTTTTAGAGTCTCATAATTATATACATCATGTTATCGCTTTATTTTACATATTTTTAAGTGGTCATTTACTAATTAAAAATTTTCTTTAGCTGTTTGGACAAAGCAGCCATCATTGATGAAACTGATGCCTCGAGCAAAGTCAAAAACCTATGGAGGCTATGTTCAATAACTCAAGTAGAAGAAGTAAAGTTGGTCCTTCGCCTCATCCCTATATGGGTAAGTTGCCTAATCTTCGCTGCCGTTCAAAGCCAATCTCATACATTTTATGTCAAGCAAGGCTCCACAATGACACGTTCAATCGGACCCCACTTCCAAGTCTCTCCAGGATCACTCCTTGGCATTATCGGACTCACTATTTTGATCACCGTCCCAATTTATGATCGTTTTTTTGTACCGATTGCTCGAAAGTTCACGGGCCATCACGCCGGAATAACAGTTCTACAAAGGATTGGAATTGGCCTTTTCTTGTCCATACTCAACATGGCCATTGCAGCCCTAATAGAGGCCAAAAGGGTTAGGATTGCCAAAGAACACAATCTTATAGATAAACCTAATTCAGTTGTTCCAATAAGCATTTGGTGGTTGCTTCCTCAGTACATGATTCTGGGTATAGCTGATTCTTTCACCATTGTTGGACTTCAAGAGTTGTTTTATGATCAAATGCCTGAGGCACTGAGAAGTTTGGGAGCTGCGGCTTATGCAAGCATTGTGGGAGTTGGAAGCTTTGTAAGTAATGCAATTATAGCTATTGTGGAAGTAGTGACTTCAAGAAGTGGTGAAAAATGGTTGGACAATAATATAAATAGAGCACATCTTGATTACTTTTATTGGGTTATGGTTGTGTTAAGTGCTTTGAGTTTGGTTGTTTATGTGTTGCTTGCTAGGATTTTTGTATACAAAAATGTTAATGGGGTTGAAATTGTAAGGGTATAAAGTTTGTAGATTATTAGATTACGTCATTGTCATTCTCATAACTATCAAGAGTGTGACACCAAGAAATTTCCAGATACATGTTATTCCCATTTGATGCTATGTATTTAATCATATCAAAATGGATATATTGGATAAAATGTTACTCTATGTACTGTTTATTTCACAAAATTATGTCTAATTAGCAGTGATTTAAGCCATTTTTGTTCATGTACGTATTGTTTAAAATCGGAATGTGATCATAGTGCTTTATTTTGTCAATACATATTATTCTTCAAGATTAATTTTTATTTTTTCTTAAAACAACAATATATGTGATCTACTCAGATGTTATTTTATTCTATTTCTCCTTAAATTATCTATGCTAAATATATTGTTATTTGTAAATTTTCAAAATTTCAACTAAAATACAAAGTAAATATCTAAAGGAATATGTCAAATCCAAAGTCTAACCCATGATTAAAATTAAAATTTTATTTGATTTTCAAATAATTTTTTTAAATTGTGTTTAATTTAAGTTAAAGAAGATTTTATTTTATTTATAATTTCTATTTAATTACATTTGTACTATTATGAAATTTATAAAAAAAAAATTTCTTGTTTTAACATTTTATTTACTATAATAACATTAAAATCTACCTTTAATTATATTTAATGTATATTTCAATATATTCAAAAATAAAAGAATTGATTAATAAATGGATTAAAATCATTATTTTTAATAGTATTTTTTATTAATATAATTTATTTCAAATAAATTAATATAAGTTTTATTGAAATGAAATGGATTCAATTATAAAAAAATTGACTCGAAACGTTGTTTGACGAGAAAACGAGAATGTGAAGAAGACAATGTATTAGGATTTAACAATAAGAGGAAGAAATGAGTGCATGAGCATGGTTCACATACTATTTACGTGTAAAAATTGACAGCAATTAACTTTTGCGAGTCATATGTTAATTAAAAATAAATAAACTACAAATGGATGTATTTACACTTTTTAAATGAAAACAATGAAAAAATGCACCAAACTACATACTAACAAGGTATAATAAAATTTTAAAGATAACTTTGCATTATCATTCAATCTTAAAAATTAAAAAATTGAAACCTTACAAAATTAATTAATCTTCCTTTTTTTTTTCTTCTAGTTCTTAAACTAATCTAGTGTTTCAGGGGAAATTCTTACCTCTTGCTCCATCAAAATTCTAATAATTCAGTTAAATTTATTTATTTTTATTTTTGATGTATTAATTGAAGTGCAAAATAACTTTGCATTATCGCTCAATCTCTTTTATTTAGAAAAAAAAAAGTTAAAATACTTTTATTATTGTTAAAAAAAGAATTAAGTACTCTATCTTTTTTTTTTTTTTAATGATATTATACTGCAAAGGTGATGGATTTTTCCGGTGGTATACGGAGCTTATTAGAATTTGGGTACCTAGTAGTTTGAGCCAATGGTTGTGGATGACTAAAGGGCATGTTTGGAAGTGTTTTCAGGTGTTTTTATTTTCTTGTTTTTGAAAATAGGTGTTTAAAAACTGTTTTTAAAAATTATTTTTCTAAAACCAAAAAATAAAAAACTTGTTTGGATGTAAATTTTAAAAACATGTGTTTTCTTTATTTTTAAAGGTGAAAAAATATATTTAATATTATTTACAACTTTGTCATTAATGAAAATAGGTATTCTTCTTATTTTTGAAAAAAATCTGAAAACA